>CM031878.1:73459575-73483270 GCA_018697195.1 Certhia americana
ACAGACATTTCCTGTGAGACCCTGCCCCTCTCTGGGGCTCTCAGCCCCCTGACCACTCCATTCCTGTGTCACAGACACTTCTGATGTGCTGTCTTTTAGGAAGAAAGTGTTGTAAGAATTTGACATCAAATTCATCAGTCCAAGTCTGGGTTTTGGGTTTTTTACTGTAGGAGTGAGATTTGGTTTGTGCTAAGTCGGATCCCAAAATACAGAGTGCTGTGTCAAAAGAGAGGAACAGGACAGAAGTCATCTTTTTCTTAAATGAGCACAGTTCCAGTCCTAGACGGGTGTGTGTTAAAAGTGACAAACCCCCAAAACAAGTTAAAAAAGTTCAAACTAAGAACTGAGGTGCATATATATTGTGCATGCTAGCTTTAAAAATTAAATAAAACCTGGATTTCTGCATGTTTGTGCTGTTGGGGACACTGATGCTCAGTTTCACTATACAATCAAAGTGAGAAATCAAGAAATGGTGTCCTTCAAAATGCGTATATTCAGAAAAATAACATGTTTGAAACTCTGTATGATTGCAAATGGGTTTTGGAATGGCTCTAAAAGCTGTTTGAGGTTTTTTCTTTACCTTTTATAGTGCAGAATAGTGATTAGAGACAGTTGAATTGAAACTATACTAATTTGATTTGGAGAAGCATTTTCAGTTAGTTATTCCATCCTGAAAGACTTTTTCCAGAGGGTGGAAGTGGAAACGTAGGGATGTTTGAAAATCTACAAAATATACTGAATTTACAGCTTGTAACAAACAAAACCTAAAGAAGTACTGCTGGAGAGGTGTTGCAGAAAACCTAATGTTTTTCACTCTCTGTGCCTTGCTGCTGGAACATGAAAATCAAAGGTTCAGTGTCAGGATGGAGCCCCTTTGGACTGAGTTTGTTGAAGGAGCTGCTGTTGCACACACCAGGGCCTGACACGTGTATTAAATGTATTCACAGGACATGCAAGGTCCTGCAGGCTGTGAGTGAAGAGGAGAAAATCTACCATGTCACATCTGCCCCCATGACAGGTCACCAGCCCAGAGACTTTGTGATTCTGGTGTCCCAAAGGCAGCCCTGCAGGCCACAGTGAGTACAGCTCTGATTTTAACCCAGCACTTTGGGAGTTCTGTGACCTTGATCTGTTTCCAGGTGACAAAGACTGGCATTTTACTTTCTAAGGAGTGAGGAGATTCCTTAGTGGATGCCCGGGTTTGTACAACCAGATTTGCTTTGCAAAGTGAAGGTGCAGTGAAATAAATCCAGATCATCACCATTTTATAGCATTGTCCAGTATTAATTCTTTGATAGTGACTCCTTGGGAGTGGTCTCCCAGGAGGGCAGACAGGTCAGAATTTCAAGTGGGCAAATTGGGAAAAAAACTTACATGTCAGAGAGCCTGTCAGTGGGCTGAAGCACCTAGGTGGGAGTTTGTTTGTTTGTTTGTTTGAAGTGACTTTTTACTCCCATTCCATGTAATTTCAGAGTTTTCACGTAGTCAAGGAAGTGCTTGAAACCTCACATGTTTATAGTATCTGTAAATTCTGCCAAGAATTCTACAAATCTACAAATTCTACAATTCTACAAATCTGTAAAGTCCCTTGCACAGTGTAGCATACCCTGCTTTTTAGTTTTATTATTTTTTATTAGATTTCCTTCTATTCTGACAGAGTGAAACATGGGCAAATGGAACCCTTTGTTGTGTTTTACTCTTCCTTCTTCTGTTTCTTTACTGACATTCAGTAGTTCTTCAAGTTAACACCAAAAGGCAGTATTCTGTACTGTGCTTGCTTCCCCTCCATGAGGGGATTGAATGACTTTGGATACCTGTGAAGCCTCTGGGTAAGGGCTGCTCCCTGATGCGTAAACGTGGGCTGAGGAGAGCAGAGTAAATTAAAGAGAAAAGATGAATTATTCTTCTCTGGCTGTCAGAGAGATCTCCTGGACTGGAGTTTGTGCTGAAGCCTCACTGAGACTCAGCTTTGAGGGCTCAGGCTTTGAGCTGTGATCGTTGACCACACCCATGTGAAAACACCTTTTAGCCACTGCCCTGAAGGTTTTTAACCAGAGGAAGGGTGTGATGTTTGTCCCTGCCCTGCAGGGAGCCCTACACGGTGGCTGTGAGGTCGGTGACCCTCAGGGCGGTGCCCCCGAGCCCGGAGTTCTGCAGGAGTGAAATCCTCTGTGCTGGGTTCCAGATCCACAGCAACGGCAGCAGCTCCTGCACCGTGAGTATCCCTGCAGGGCTCAGCTGTGCCCCCTGCCCTGGGGCTGTCACCTCACCTGAGCTGACAGTCTGCAAAGGGGACAGCAGACCAAGGGAACTCCCAAAAAAAAGTTCAGTCTGGGTGTGTGGAGCGTGTCTTGCCCAACTTTGGCCAGCCTGACTGTTGGAAATGAACTCTAAATCGAGCACTGGAGGCTGCTCTGCCCCTCCAGAGTCATTCACTGAGTCCCAAAATACACCTCTGTAGAGGATGTGCATTACTATGGACTCTGGTGGAGTGTCTCTCTTTTCACTGACTACAAAAGGCCTAGGAATTAGTTAAAATTAAATTTCTTACTTGAACTTTCCTATGCCAGGATTCACACAATCTGATTCCCACCTCTGGGCCCATGCCAATCTCCCTTTTGCCATGGGAAGGCTAAACCTTTTCCATTTAAGAAAACACATTTCTGAAAACTTTCAGCAGCTCTGGGTGGCTGCAGTTCCTTCTTTCAGGCAACAGCTCTGTTCACAAAGCACATACACATTTAGCATGTTATACACAAGTGTTTCTTGCTGCACTGCTCTATGCATTTACCTGCAGATGGTGGAGGATCTGAGAGCAGCGGGGACACCCAGATCACTGGAGTGCTGTAAAAGAGGCATGCTTTCTGCAAATTATTGCCTTCAGTTTCAGAAGCACTGCGTGCTTCTATTCACATCCATAAAAACTGTGGTACTCATCCAGGCTCTGCAAAAAAATGGCTAACTTGCAATCCATAGGCTTTTTTGTTTCGTTTACTTTTTGTTCAAACAGGTGTGTTACTTCCATCAAGTCACATCAGGAGTTATGCCTTACTTAGCTGCAAATCTTACTGGCTCATCAAAATCCATTGAAGACACTGCTTTGGAATGTATAAAGTTCTTGGAGCGGAAAGACAGCAAGTGCTGAAGTTAAAAACAGATTTCTGAAGGGACATCTGAAGATTATCAAGCAGTTCTGGTTTAAATTCCTGCAAGGGTGTCGATCATTCCTCTGTAGGTGGCTTGCCTCAGATCATGTAGTCAGTACTGGGCTTCAGCCTGGAAATACCTGGTACAAGCATTTTCTATCAAACCAAGCTTAGGCCTTAGGCTCTAAATTCAATCTTTAATTTAAAAAAGATTAAGGAACAGATTCTGCTTTTGATTGCATTAATGAATTTTATATAAATGGAGGCAGAACTTGGCTCAGTAGAGCTGTAGTTCATAAGACTATTTCACTACTTTTAATGTTACATTGAACGGAGGGGCAGTTTTAAAATGCAATATGCAGAAACCAGTGCTGCCAAGTAGCTTTGCCAGTGCTCTGACCTGGCCATGCAGGTCCTTGCACACCCATTATTTATAAACTGATTACAGCCCATGTAAATTAGCGTTTGCCCCTGTCTGCACTTTAGTACTTGTCCGTTTATCTGTGACTCCCAATAAATTATTGTTCCTGAGGTTATCACAGATGTCCTTACAGTTTTTGGGGGTGCAGAAGGCTGCCTCTGTGGCAGGCTGGAGCAAACACACAGCAGCAGCTCCTGGATGCACTCCTCCCCAGAGAACATGGGGATGTTCAGGGTGTGCTGTGGTGTGTCTGCCTTGTTTGCTGCTCCTGTTTGGGCTCAAAGAGGTCTGCTCAGAGCAAGGGAGGTGCTCATCAGCACTGGGATCCTGGCGAGGGCCAGGGCAGCAAAGCACTCGATGTCACTGCCAGGGATTTACAGGCTGCAGAACCTGCCAACACAGCTTGCAGGTGAGAAGCATGGCAGGGGAGGCACTGAGGGGGAGCCCCGGGGGTGTCACCTCCCCAGTGTCCCCTGGCCTGTGGCTCAGTTTGGGCACAGCTCTGCCTGCTGTGATTCACCAAGAACACAGGGAGAGACACAGCTCATGGCCTCTGGCTCAGCACCACAGATCCAGATCTGATTCTGGACCAGCATTTCCCTCACGTGGATGAAGTGCAGCACCCATTCTGGGAGCACAAGCAGCCCCTTCCAGAGCACCAAGGTCGTGCTTGCCACCTCCCAGCTGAGAAGGGTCCAGCTGCCTCCCCCAGCCCTGCGCAGCTCCTGGCAGAGCAGCCCTGGGCTGCACAGGTAAGCCGAGATCCCAGTGCTGGTGAAGAGAGACCCCTAATGTTGGCTCTGGAGAGCCAGCCCCGAGGCTGCCTGCACCACGCACTGCAAATCAATGGATTTTTACACCTCCACAAACAGCACCTTTTGCAGGTGCTTTCCAAACAGCTTCCTGCATCCCTCTGTAAAATTCCAGGTAGTTTTGTGCAGCAGCTACTGTAGGAACCAGTTATGTGCCAGAACGCTCAGGACAGTACTCAGCCAAGATCTCTATGGTTAAGTTTTGAAGTTTATTCCATAGGGTCTGGGTGGAAAGAGCCCAGCTCGGCGTTAGCTGAGAACCAGAGAGGTTCTCAGAGCAGGCTGGAGGATTACAGGAACAGGAGAGAGCACAAGAGAGAGTAAGAGGATAAGAGCAAGAGAGAGTAAGAGCAGGAGAGTAAGAGGGTAAGAGTAAGAAAAGAGAGAGCAAATAAGAGAAGAGACAAAAAGAGAACGAGCTCTCCTTTTACAGTGACTTCTATCTCTTTCTATGGTGAATATTCTACTTTCTCATTAACCAATCTAGCATCAAATACAAATTTCTACATTTACATACATCCTATAGGAATCCCTCCATTCCCATGTTTTATTTCTTTCTAATCTCTAAATCTTATCAGGGGTCCCTCCCTGTTGAGCCAGGGCAGAAGGGTCTGTTCTGGTTTGGGCTGTCTGTTAGTAAATGACATTGCTAACAAAGAGAGAAAGAGCTTTGGTCAGCCCAAGCTGTTCTAGAAACATTCAGACAAACACTGCTTTCATTTCAATGTCTCTTCTGGTTTCTGCATCCTTACCATCTTTGGATAAACAGTCAGATTTATAGGACTTTTCTGTTTCTTCCTTCCCAACAAGCTACAGCTCAGATTGCTCTGCAGGAGCTGGAGATCAGCCCCTCCTCAGCACACCCCTCTGCCTGTACCAGCCCTCACTGGGTAGCACTACTGGTACCACCTGGACGGGCCAAGGCTGCAAGAACACACTACAAAGCCAAGCAGCTGGGAAATTATCTAAAAAGATGCTTTTTAAACAATATACTTAATTCATAGAATAGAAAGGTAAATGCTTCTTAAGCTGGGATAAATGTCTGTTGCCAAAATGCCCGCATTAAACTGAAAGCTTTGAGCTTTTATCCAATAGTTAATTAAAACTCCGTAAGTAATCCTTGGTTTCATTCACATCCACTCCTCTTCCCCATTTAAAAATGTGCTCTGATTAATCCAAACTGAACATACACCCTCTATCTCAGTCTCCACAGCAGCACCAGGACCCCTAAAACATGACCTCTAACCACTGTTTTCTTTAGCAGCATTTTATTAAAAACAATTGCCTGTACAAATATAAAATACCTCCACACAAATTAATTCCCTGTATTTGTTTTTTGCTGCAAGACAAGTATGTGAGGCGAGCTCAGGTTGCACTTCTCCAGTAGCAGTGGTGGCTGCAGGAACTCTGTTTGGAGTTGTTATTTTAATTTTTCTTTTTAATATCTACCATTTTTTCTAAGGCTGCAGTCTCCATTTAAAAATAGAATGTCTGCCATGAAGCAGGCAGGTGCAATAAGAAAGAAAAACAAAAGTTTACTTCCAGCTCCATAAGGCATGGAAACACTGCAGATTTTTCAGCATTTTCTTTGAAAATTAAGTAAATAAACTAAGAAAGCTTCTTGCTCTCCAATTCTTTAGGGGTGTGTTTCACCACAGGTTTCAGAGGAAGGGCTTGATTCAGTTAGGGAACACATTCAAAAGGTGCATGAAAAGCCAGGTTAATGGCCAATACTAACCACAGCATCAGGAACTGCACCCCAAGCTCGCCAGCCCACAGGGCTGGTCTGTAACTTCACCACTGAAGACTGATTGCTCAAGCTGGAAGGTACAGAGGAATAAATCCATTATTCCGAAAAGGAAAAGGCAAAACCAAACCAGAATCCAAGCAGACCCTTTAAAAAACACCCACAGTTCCTTTAATGAAACAGCTGCTTGCTGCACTCCCATTGTTCCCAGCTTTACAGTGAGCCAGGCGAGTTTGGGAGGCAAACTAGGAAAATGAGGGGAGACAAGAAAACCCAATAAATATTTTGATATTCTGGATCTCTGTCGTCACCATTCTGGAGTGCAGCAGCATAGGAGAAGTGTTGGAGAGCCAGGAGGCCTTCAGAAAGTGACAACTTTGGGTCTCCTGGGCTGTGCTCCCCGCAGCACCGGCGCGGCCGCGACGTCCTCGTGGTCTGCACTCAGGCCAGGGGTCCAGCGCCCGACTGTCACCTGCTCTGCAGGGACACAACACAGCAGTGCCAGGGCCAGCTCTGACAGCTGCACAGCCTGGCCTCTGCCCCAGCAGTGTGTGTTCTGTCCCCAGCTGTTGGAACTGGGCTGGGGGAACCCTCTGTTCATGGCACAGCTGTTAAAAACCAGCTGGGGCAGTTTGCTTTATCTCTGCCACACCCATCCTCCCTCCAGGCACAGATCTGCTGCTGATGGGACAGGGAGTGTCACTGAGAAACTCACCTCAGCACCTTGGGAGATGCTGCAGCCAGGGCAGGAGACAAACATTCCTACCTGGATCCAATCTGGGATTGGGAACACCAAACATTCCTCCCTGGATCTAATCTGGGAACACCAAACATTCCTACCTGGATCCAATCTGGGGTTGGGAACACCAAACATTCCTCCCTGGATCCAATCTGGGATTGGGAACACCAAGGATCCTTTCCCACTGCATTCCCAGAGGAACACCAGCCCCAGCTCTCCCCACTGCACCTTCAGAGGCAATCTCCCCCTTTCTCCAGGATCCCTGCTCCAGCAGAGCCACATCTGCCACTGCAGGAGGGCTGCAGCCACCATGGGATGGCACTGCCACCAACCCCTGACACACAGGGGACACCTGGGAGCCTGACTCTGGCACTGTGTTGATTTCTTTTTTATTACTGCAATTTAATTTTAATTCTCCTAATAAAGAACTGTTATTCCTATCCCCATATCTTTGCCTGAGAATTCCTGAATTTCAAAATTATAATAATTGTGAGAGAGGGGATATACATTTTCCATTCCAAGGGAGGCTCCTGCCTTTCTTCGCAGACACCTGAATTTCAAACCAAGACACCACGGTTGCCCACATTAAGGCTGTCCCAATCTGCCTGAGATTCTGCCTGAGCAAACTGGAAGCTGTATGCCTGAACTCCTCTGCCAGCTCTCACCTGTCCTCCTGAACAGACTCTGCACACTTGATCCCAAAGAGTATCACAGCTCTTGCCAGTGGTGTCACAGCCCAAATTAACTCAGCTGGTTTTAACCAGCAGCACTAGCTTTGAAAGAAGTCCCTCAGGAAAATGAACAGCACCTCATTATGGATGATAAATTCACCGAAAAAGGTCGGAAAAAACCCTAGTTACAGGCTTCTAAAACATCAGTCACCCAAGTGGGCACAGCATCACTACTTGCAGATGAGTTTGGGGAAGTTTCAGAGCCTTTTGGTGCCATAAACACTCTGCCATACCAGTTCAGACTGAGTCTGATCCATTCTAAACTGGCAAAGCACCTAGGATCCTACATATGATATATATGCATGTATCAGAAATATAGGATCACATATGGAAAATCCATAAATATCTCTCACATAAATCTCACCGAAGTGGCTTAATAATAAGTGGCACATCATTTGAGTGTTATAGAAACAAAGCAGAAAAATGCACAGGTGTGTCACCACTCCAGCCACAGGATCATTCTTCAAACCCTTGTTCGAGGCTTTGTCAGCTGTGGCACAGTGGGGGTTTGGGGTATCTAAATTAATTCTTCCCCCCTTTTACAGATTTTGAAACCTGCAAAAAGCAGCAGCCAGTTCTGCTGTACAGCTGCCAAACTGTGAACAGCAGCAGAAATACTGGCCAAAATAATACAGATTATTCCATATGGCCTTCAGATACACACAGGATGAACTTTCTTTTTGAAAAAAAGACAATTATCTTAGTTTTGCATTGCAACTTTCTGCCTCCTCCACACCCTCCCTGACTGCCCCAACAAAGGGTCACCCCGGCTGCTTCCAAGTCCTCTTCCCAAACCCTTTTTGGTGCAGAAAAATAGCTGAGCACTGCTGGACCCACACCCACCCCACACCCCTGCAGCTCACCTGCATTCTGCTTCTCTGGGCAGTCCTTCTTGAAGTGCTCCACAGAGCCACAAAGTTTGCAGCTCCCACCTGTTTCACACAGAGAGTTGTTGTTACTCATCTGAGGGGAAAAGCACACCCCAAAAACACCCAGCAAAACGCCCTTCCTATGTCTGTGGGGGATAGAGCTGTTTGGGATCACACAGTCGTGTGCAGCACCACACACCACGAATTCCAGCCATGGCTTACTGGGCATTTCTGATGTGCTGGAAGCTCTGTTTTTTGAGAAGCAGGCTGAATTCTGCTGAAATCCATACTCAAAGGAACTTTAAAAATCGACAGGGGCTCCAGAGAGGTGGGTAAATCTAACTGCAAGTACTGAGATGTGAAATTCTACACGATACAGAGTCCCACAGTACAAACACCTGGAAGCAAGGTGATTTTTGTTCCACTTTAACTGTGCTGCAGGATCACCCTCTGGAGTTTGCCAAGACCCCACGTTTGTGCTGGGAGACACCAGGAGACAGAATGCTGGTTGTTGGAGCCGACGGAGAAATGAAACCTTCAAAGTTGGACCCCATTTCTCATTACTCTGATGGAATTACTCTGGCTATTTAGTGAGACCCTGTGTTTTGCCAACCCCCAAAACCTTAATGTTCTTACCACCTACTTGGGTGAGTGTAAATACATGTAAATACATTTAAATAAATGCTGCCTACATTCACACAGGATTGTTTTCCTTTGTGCAGCTCCTGATGCTGAGGCACAAGCAAAGTTTCATGCTTTGCACTTCATCCTGTCATTTAATACTGAACCTACACGGAAAACAGAAATCCCCAGGTAATTATTTGACAATGAATTCCCCAGAATTACTCTGCTTTTACTGGAAATTACACAGGAATTCCTTTAAGCAGCACTCTCATTCACTTGCAGTGTTGCTTTGTTCTGTATCAGGTAAGAAGGACACAGAAATTTAATTTTATTAAATTTAGTGAATCAGTACACTCACCTTCAGCATACAACCCCTTGGGATTATCCGGACATGACCTTGACAGATGCCCCATCTCACCACAGATGAAACATTTTGCATATGGGAATGGCCCTGCAAAATCCCACAGGTTTTATGGTCCACATCAAAACCTCTGTGAAGTCACAGCCCCAACACAGTGCAATGACAATATTTTCACCACTTCACGCTATAAATTACTGTCAAGTTCCTCGTTACCAAACTGCAGAAGTTAAGTTTCTAAGGCACAAAGCTTCAGGGTAAGAAGTCAGACAATTCAGACCCTAGCACCCCACAACACCACAAATTCCTGAGACCCACCAGCAGCTGGATCCACCTTGGCTCTGCATTTGCTGAGGTCGTGTTCCGTGGATCCACAGCGGTAGCAGATCCCTGTCCCCATGTCCTGGCTCTCCAGCACTGCAGGACAATCAGCCACGCCGTGGCCAGGTTCTCTGCAGTGGAAACACACCTTGGGAGAGGGAAAAATCCAGTGATTCTGTGAGTGGCACTCAAAATCCTAAAAATCCCAGCCTCACGGGGCGTAAAGAGGAAACACAATTTTGTCCCCAGATAAAAGCAGCCAGGAAGAGACTTTGTGGTCTGCTCTGTGCCATCAAACCACGTTATTATGGGCACTTTTGTCCTTTAACCAGCAACACACAGTTTGATGAATCGCATGGGGGAATTACCTGAGTTAGTGTCACCCAGGAACCACGAAGGGCTGGGGACTCCTGAAAGGGGCAGGGGGAACAGTGCTGAGCCAGGAGAGCCATGCTAAAATCTACAACTGGAGCTGAAAGCCATTTTTAGTCCCAAACCTCACGTCCTTCATCTGAAACACTGTGGCAGGGGAGGGCTGAGCTCTTGCTGATCCCCACACCACAGGGAGAGAGACCTGTGCCTCTCAAATCGGGTTCTCTTTTAACAGCGTTGTGGGAAAGTGACTGGGGGGGGTTAAAAGGGGAAATATCAGGGTAAAATAGAGTGGCTATTCCCTGGATGGGAGCCCACACACACCCCAGAATCCAGGCAGGACTGACACAGGAGGGTGGAGCGGGGCAGAGACCCCGCAGCTCTGCCAAAATCCTTGCAGGGGAAGGAACCTTGCAGCTGATCAGCCACACGGCAGCTGAAAGCCAAGGGGGATAAAGGAGGATGTTGTGTTGGATCAGCAGCTGTGGTGAAATCCCTGTGTTTGGACAGACCACATCCCACCCCAGGGTTACCTCAGGTATTGTCCTGAGGGACCCACTCCTAACTCAGGTATGGCCACCACCCCTAACTAAGCTGTACCACCAAAGTCACCGAATCCCCACCTAAATGCAAACAAAACAGCATAAAAGTGAGTTAGGAACAGGGAGAAGACTCCGTTGTAACCTGCAGGATCAGCTGAATCCACTGTCTCTTCCCCACGACGAGCTTTACCAGGAATTAAAGCTCGTCCGTGTACTGTTTTGATTACATTGCTTTAGACACACCAGAGGCAATCGCCGGCACCCCTCGAGCCTAAACATGTCACATTTTATTACAAAAGGCGTAATCCAGCGCACTCTTCATGCCAGCCCCTCAAGGGCGCTGACGCACTCCCCGAACGTGAGGGGGTCCAGCAAAAAGGCGGGGTTTCTCCCTTTATTTTCCTTTATATCCCTATATTACTGTGAAGCAAAATACAGTCCTGCAGGGCAGGACTCACCATGGCGTTCTTCTTCCTCTCCTGCCTCCTCAGCCTCCGGCTCTCCCGCCGCCTGTCCTTCCTCCGCGCCTCCTCCTCCTCCTCCTGCTCCCCGCGGAACGCCGCGAACCCGTTCACGTCCTGGTTCTCGTATTCCTTCTTCTTCCTCCTCCTCCTGGCTGCCCTGGGCGGCTCCGGTTCGCCGCTCGGCGCCAGCTGCTCCCAGGGAGTGGCGGGCAGAGCCCGGGCGGCGGGCGGTGCGCTCCGGCGAGCCCAGCGAGTCATGGCCCCGGCCACAACCACAGGAACACACCGGGAAAAAATCCCGGCACCACCGGGCCGCGCAGGGTGATGACGGACGGGAAGAGGAGGAGGAACAGCAGGAGGAGGAAGAGGAGGAGGAACAGCAGGAGGAGGAAGAGGAGGAGCGGGAGGCGGCGGGAGTGTGAGGGAGGGAGGAGTGGGGATGGCGGTGCGTGAGGGGCTGAGGGGAGCGGGCGGCTCCCGCTGCACTCGGGCTGCTCCGGGCACCCTGTAATTCACTCTGCCAGAGAAAAATTCCTGCCCAATCTGCCATCCAGCCCTGCCCTGTGCCACTAAGAGCTGAGAGGAAGGAGGGATTTGTTTTTCCAACCGAGCTGTGGGGCCGCTGGGGGATAAAACCAGCGCTGAGGGAGAAAGGGAACAAGGGGAAGGATTCCACTGATTGATCAATGGATAAAAAGAGATTTGCCTTTACAGACGAACTGTGGGTTTGCTGAGAAGTTGAATTGGATATTGAAAGAGGAAAGAAATAATGGGAGAAGCCATAAATTCCCTGAGAATTAAAAATGGAGGGTTCTACATTAGAGGGGAATCTGAGGGATCAGGGCATGGGGCAGTCTGTGCCTCTCAAGGACCTCAGGCAGTAGGGAGAGAGAGAGGGGAATGGGGCTGGGAAATTGGGGTAAAAAGGAGAGAAACTGGGATAAAAAGGTGGGAAATTGGAATAGAAAGGAGGGAAATTGGGATAAAGAGGTGGGGAATTGGGATAGAAAGGTGGAAGTCGGGATAAAAAGGGAAATTGGGAGAAAAAGGAGGGAAACTGGGATTAAAAAGGAGGGAAGTTGGGGTAGAAAGATGGGAAATCGGGATAGAAAGCAGGGAAGTCGGGATAAAAAGGGAAATGGAGATAGAAAGGAGGGAAATTGGGATAGAAAAGGTGGGAAACTGGGATAGAAACATGGGAAACTGGGATAGAAAGGTGGGAAATTGGGATAAAATGGAGGCTGTATCCTCCAAAAATTTGGGACACCCCACGGGGAATGCCCCGTGGCCTCTCCCTTTATTGGAATAAAGTTACAGGACTGCTCTGTCTCGGTTTTGGGCACAAACCTCTGTTGTTTGGGGATTGATTTTCCTGACAGAGCCATTCCCTGGGTGCTGTCCCTTGTCAATTGTGTCTCTCCATCTTTCCTGCAGCTCCTTCAGGCCCTGCAAGGCCACCCTGAGGTCACCCCTGTTAAAAAATGACTAAATAATGTTGGCTTTTGCATTTATGTATTGGTTTTTGCATGTTGTTATTGATCAAAAATATTTAGGTATGGCATACATAATAACTCGTTTTAGCTGCTTGTTAATATAACATAATCCCACAGTTCGTGTTGTACTGCTTTTAGAAATAGTAGTGTAATAGATATAATATCTATTTATCACTTATAGAAATGGTAACGTGATATATAGACCTTAACAAAACATAAAATGTGAAAAAGCTTTTGTGTAACTAACAGAAATGAGTGAGATCACCCATTAATTGACCAGTCCGAGTGATAACAGGGACACAAAACAGAGCACCAGAGAGGATGGAAGGAGAACTCACCATTTTTCTTATCAAGAGGAGTGTGAAACAACAGGAATAAAATCAAGAAATAAATAAAGAAAGAAAGAAATCAAGAAGAAATAAAATGTATTAATGCCATACTTGTAAGCAAAGAGAAAAATCAAACACAGAGAGCCACTGTAACATCAGAAATTCCCAGGAATGTTTGAATAATGTATAAGCTAATGAATATGCATGTAATCCCAGCAATGTATATAGAGACCTTGATTTTAACTGTTTGGTGTGCTCTTTGGCTGTTCATCAAAGGTACCCCAGCGCTGGTACTGTTCCTTTTTTGATCTCACTATTACTATTACTACTACTATTATTATTATTAATAATAATATTATTATTAATAAAATTCTGAAGTGAACTCCGTTTTTCACACCCCGAAGCGTCTGCCGTGCAGGCCGAGCAATCCCAGCTCTGCCCGCCTTTCTTGGCTTCTCCCTAGAGCAGGAATTCGCGGATTTTGCCGATTTTCCGCGTTTTTGAGCCCACTAGAGGGAGGTATTCACAAAGCGTGTTTTAAGCGGTACCGCTGCCAGCCAGGACGGGCACGAGTTTAGGAATTAGCGCTGACTGCAGATTGGGGGAAAAAAAAAATTACCAACGTTTAAGAACTAGGAATTAAAACCAGAAGGGACCAGTATTTATTTTTTTCGAAATTTAAAACGTTTCCTTTGCTGATGTAGCTACTTACTCAAGCAGTTGCTCTTGCTCCTTGCTTGGTTTTCTACTTTGGTGAAATTCTAAATGTGCTCTCTTATCTTTCCCAGCCTGGAATTTTATATATGTGTGTGTGTGTGTGTCTGAGCAGGATGGGGCACCCCTAAGATCCAGCTTTGCAGGCAGTGGGAAAGGTGTTTAACACCTTCCTGCTAAATCACTCAGACAGCATTTACTTCAAATGTCACTTATTTAGCAGAGGCCACCATGCCTGTTTAAATTTTCACTGGTTTGGCATTTTGTTCCAGGTTGATTACTGGGCTGGGAGCTCCCCAGCACCTGGGCACCAGGTGAGTTATGAGCAAAGACAGCAGCACTACACATAATTGGTAACACTTTTTGCCTTTGGGTTTTTTGGTTTGTTTGGGGTTTTTTGTGGGTTTGGGGGGGGGGGGTGTTTTTTGCGTTTGGGTTTGGTTTTTGTTTTGTTTTGGTGTTTTTTTGGGTTTCGTTTGTTGCTCTGTTTTTTGGGTTTTGTGCGTTTTGGTTTGTTTTTTTTTTTCCCTCTTCCATATTTTCCTTAGAGACAGCAAATTGTCTGAAGACTGCACAGTGTTCATATGTTCACACCCCAAACGAGAGGTGTCTGCTGGAGGGGCACCAGAGTTTTTGATTTTGTACAGACACACAACTGATGCTGTCTTTGTTCACTCTTTGTTGCCTGTATGGCTTGGGTAGTTAATTCCACTTCGCAGAGCATCTGGGTGACATTTTCCTGGTTGTTTTAACTTGAATATAAGCCTGTGGAGAGAAGGGAAAATCAGGCCCTGTTTCCTCCTAAATTCTGTTATATCTGCAATATTCTGAGGCTCCTGTGCAGGTGCTTCACTTTGATTTGTTCTCCAGAAGATGAACAGATTGCTTAGCACTTACAACTCTGCTTTCTTGATTACCTGTGCTGTATTTAATTTTAAATATTTATGGATTTTGATTGCTACAAGCAGCATCCCCCTCAGTGAGCCTGCTCAGCTGACCAGCACTGGATGTCATTTCCACCAAGCTGTGTTGCTCACAGCTGTGATTCTTCCAGCATGTCTTAACAAGAACTTATTTAAGTTACTCCACCAACTTTTATTGCTGGATCAACTCCGATATTTATTGGTTCATATTCAGGCAAATGTTTAAGTGCCTGGATGAGCTGAAGCCTTTGAAGGTTAAGGTCTGTGGTCAGTTGTTTTATTTGTCTTTTTTGCACTGCAAAGCTGCTGTTTGTTGTTCCTGTATCAGAATGACAGTCTGAGAAATATGGCTCAAGTGGGGTTGTTAGACATGCACTGTCAAAATTTTCCCTGGTTTCAGTTTTGGTGGTTGCCTGTTAAGCAAAAAAAACACTGTTTACTCACAGAATAATGTAAATTTCTCATTCTGTTTTTTTTCTTTAAAAACCCACAGTGAGGAAATGAATGATTTTAAACTTGATTTTCACAGCACTTTAGATCACTTGTGTCTTCAGATCACGAAGTTGTAATGTCTAGGGTTGAAAGTATGAAAGAGCAAAGGAAGAATGGGTTATCCTCCTGTGTTTGGGTACAATGGCCTTTCCTGCAGTATTGGCTGTACTTTGAAAAACTGCATTTCACAGAGAAAAGGGGAAAGAACAGGCTGAAACTGCAGGCAGCAGCAAAGGTACAGATTCCTTGGGCAGAGGAATCAGCAAGGGAGAGTGCTCTAATCTGCCCAGTCTTACTAATTTCTTATATTCCTCCCATCAAGATTGGGGAAAAATTCCTCATTTCTAGTAAAAAAAAAAAGTAGAGATGCCAGTATTTCATGCAGTTATGGCCAAGTACCAGGCAGATTATCAGTTTAATTTGAAGGCCCAAATGCTGGTTCAGAAATCGGGGCATAAAACTGGAATGAGAGCTAAGACAGGTACTTAAAGGTGTACACTGAGAACTTACAGCGTTTCCAAACCAGAATACACATAAAGTGAGCTAAAAAATAAGTGGCATAATTTATCAACTTCTTTTTCCTCTCTGCTGGGTACATCTGACCTCCCTGAACAGTGGGTAAATAAAAAAAAAAAAAATTTTCATTACCCTTGTTTACTGATAGACTTATTGCTGTAATATAACTGACATTTTTTCTTTAGGAGCCCAATATTTTCCTTCAATAATTTGAAGTGAATTAAAAATGTGACATCAGTCATCAGCACAGGCTGGGCATTAGGTGACTGTGCCCTCTTGGAAGAATTGTCTTGGTAGGACTTCTGTACCTTATGCAGTGCATTTTGCTGTTTGCCACAGGCATTTTTGCAGGCAAAAGAAGTGGCTTTTAAAGTCTTTAATCTTTTAATTAAACTTCAGGCTGAAGGCAAACTGTAAGAGGCATTGCAGGAGAAAGATGAGCATGCGGGTCTTAAATGGCATACAGCGAATTTATATGCACAATTACTTAGTGAAGTAATTCTGCATATAAAATATTAGCTGTAACTCATTCTTCATGTTATCCTTATGTTATTCCTCAATCCTGCTCCCTTTTGGTTTTGATGTTTCAAGGGAAACATTCCGTCAGGTGTGCTCAGGTGTGCCTTGGTCCTGTAGGAGTGACAGAGTCATGAAGCTCTAGAGCCTAGAGTCAGTTTTTGTTGTGGCAGCCAAGGATCTCGGGTGTGAGGTGTCACCTGTGGGATCAGCTGCAAGTGTTGTAGCTGCAGACTTCACTGCAGACTGGTTTGTGATCATAAAAAAAAAATATTTTTGTGTTTGTCTCTGTCGATTTGCTGTTTACCGCTGACCCGAGAATGCAAACAGAGTTTTTTCTCCTGGCCAGAGAGTTTGAAGAACACGTCACGAGTTGTCTCTTCTAATGTTTTCTTTATTGTTTATTATTTCACATCATTACATTCTGTTCCTGACCTGCAGAGCTCTTCAGTGCAGGTCAGTTCAAGGCACAAAACCCCAAATACCAAATACTAAATGCTCCCACCCTCAGGGTGGTGTGGGTATTTATATTACAATCCACATAATCAGTATTTATAATACTTCTCCAATAACTATTTTCCATTTTAGAAGGTTAGACTCTATTCTAAGCCAACCATAATGTGCCACCTCACTGCAGAACATGGAGCAGGTGAGGAAGAAGGAGGAAGCCCAAAAGTCATGTGGTTCCTCCATCTTGTCCTCACCTGTCTGCCATCCTAAAAACCCCATCCATCTAAAATTCTCACCCTGTGATAAAACTACACAGTATTCTACTCTCTAATACACACTCTTGAAAACTCTGCTTCATGCCAGAGCCTAAAAGCCCTTTTTCCATGAACAAAAGTTAAAAACACTGTTTGTTAGAGATTCTAAAATCTCTTAAACATGCAAAGAAATACCATAATTCTAGACTCTGACGGGGAGGGACCCCAAATCCCACCCAGTGCCCTGGCAAGGACCCCTCCCAGTGTGCCAGGTGCTCCCATTCCCAATGTCCAGCCTGGCCTGGGACACTGCCAGGGATGCAGGGGCAACCCCAGCTGCTCTGGGCACCCTGTACAGGGAACAATTCCTTCGTAATTTCTCATCTAAAATGCCTGTTTTCTCTTGTCTTGTGATGGGAAATTCCTGCCCAGTTCTCACCCTGCGTGAACTGCCTAATGGAGCACAGGTGGGCTTTGATGGATTTGGGCTTTGATGGAGCTTGACCTGCGAGATTATTTCTGCTTATCCCTGGTTGCTTTGTCAAGAGCTTTAGAGAAGTGCTTGAGTCATGGCACATAGCTCCCGGGGCACTTAATTAAATAAATTTCAAATATTTATAGAGTCGGTGTCTATCAGGAGAGAGTTTTATTTTGGCAGAGAAGCATCTCGGCACTGCAGTTCTTGTGACGTGGGGAAAATAAATATGAGAAACAAGAAATAGCATTTTATGTCAAGAGTTACTGCAATTACCCAGCTTTTGAGCCTTTAATATTTTCTTCTTGGGTCATTATCTCTATGCTTTTCTTTCTTTCTGTGGGCTCTCAGCCTTTCAGGTTGTTTGTTTCCCCATGCAGCCATTCTCCTGAACATATCCTTAGGGAGCACTGGAGCCAGCTTCCAGCTGCCCCTGAAGGCTCTGAGGGGCACAGACCCTGCTCCCCACACCTCAGCCCCTCAGGGTGGGCTCCACTCACAGCAGAATGGGCTCCAAGAAAATAGAAAACTGTCCTGAGCATGAGGGAGTAGGACTGAACAAAGACACGTCCTGCTCTGTCTTCATGGGTATGTTATTAAGTCCAAGTTTAATTTAAAATATTAATTAGTGTTGTGGAGTGAAAATTGAAAATACAACATTTATAGGAAGCAGCTGAGTTGCTCTTGCTGGCCATGTAGAGGTCATGGAGAGGGAGAAAGGTCACACAGAAGGGGAAAATGAAGGTAACAACAAGCCTTTGCAAAATAATCCATGTGAGCAGGAGTATTTTGGTTGTGAAGGACATGCTTGGAAGCCAACAATACAGAGAATGCCACGGTTGGAGCAGACCAGGGATACCTGGTGTCCCTATAGGGTGTCCCTAAATAGGGTGTCCCTATTTTGTGGAGACTTAAGAGTTCCCTGTCTGGTGAGAGCACAGGAGGGCCAGGGCATTGCTCCGGGGTATTTGCTCACCTCAGGCATTTTGCAGTGATTATTTCAGGCAGGGATCACACCTTTGTGTAGGCTGGGGGTCTGAAGGTGTTCTGTCCCAAAGCACCCACCAATCCCACCCAGCCCCAGCATGGACCTGATTATTTAGAAACTTGTTCCCTGAGTTCTGGGTATGTTCCAACATTTCACCACCCTTACAGGGAAAAAGGCCTCTCTGAAAAGTAACAGGAATTCCCAGTGTCCCATCCTGACTCTGTTGCCTCCTGCCCTGTCACTCTGCACCCCCAAGGAGAGTCTTGACCCTCGTTTGCACTGATGCAGACAGTGGTGGACATCATTAGATACCATCAAGATATCATTACGATTTCATTAGATATCATTAAGATATCCTCTTAGCCGCCTTCTCCCAGCCTCTGCCTCTACATGAGGTTTCCAGCAGCGTATTGCCACTGCAAAATGCTCTCTGAAGAGCAGCCCTGCTCTGCAGCTTTTCTGTAGTGCCATCAATGGATTGACTGGCTGGCTGAGTGATGCACCTCATCCTCCATGTGGTTGTTAAAGGTGTCACAGCTGCCCTGTCCTTAGGGGTAGCAACGAGCCAAGACACAGACATTTAGCAGCATGAAAAGGTCCCTGTTTATTCTTCATGTTATAAATACATATTATAAAACTGCTTTTTCACAAATATTAAAATAAATGCTGTATGTATAATGCTGGAAAACTCTGCTGTATCAATATAGTTTCTTTTATTTCTGCTGTTAATGTATATTTTTGGGGGGGCTATAACATGGTAATGTCAAAAGGCTTTTGTAACTAACTCAGAGAATGGTAATCAGGACATTCTTCACATCCTTGGATTATCCTATTTGGTGAAGATGATGTTAATGGACACCAGAACCCCAGGGAAGGAATTTATTGGTCATCTGTTGTCAGGGGATCTGCACCACACTGGAACCACCAAGAGAAATTAAATGGAATGAAGAGGGACAGGTTGGGGTGGGGAGATCTCAAAGGAATGTTTCTAAATAATGCATGAGTGTCTATGAATATGCAACATGTTGATGGATTTAAAGAAGTGTGTTCTGAGTTAGGGTGTGCTCTTGGCTGAATGCCAGGACACCTGGCCATATGTAAGTTTTTCCTTTATTGCCTCTTCTTTTATTGTCTTTTATTAAACTTCAAAAAATTTTACCAGGAAAGTGAACCTCATTTTTCACAGTCCTTACAGCCCTGCCATCCTGACTGTGGTCACATCCAGCTCCTCCTGCAGGGCCCAGGTGCAGACTCTGGTGCTGGTTTATCTCCTGCTGCAGAGATCAGTGTGCAGTCTCTGAAGGCAGCCCTTAGCTAGCTGGAGTGTGCCTGCAGCCCCCACAGCCCCACACTGACCCCACAGCTCAGCTCCTACAGCAGCACCTCTGCTGTCCAAGTCTGCAATGATGAGAAATATTTCTGTGCATGTTTAAGAGATTTTAAGATCTCTGACAAACAGTGTTTTTAACCTTTGTTCGTGGAAAAAGGGCTTTGAGGCTCTGGCATGAAGCAGACTTTTCAAGAGTGTGTATTAGAGAGTAGAATAGTGTGTAGTTTTATCCCAGGGTGAGAATTTTAGATGGATGGAGTTTTTAGGATGGCAGACAGGTGAGGACAAGATGGAGAAGTCCACGTGGCTTTTGGGTTTCTTCTTCTTCCTCACCTGCTCCATGTTCTGCAGTGAGGTGGCACATTATGGTTGGTTTAGAATAGAGTCTGACCTTCTAACATGGATAATAGTTATTGCAGAAGTATTATAAATACTGATTATGTGGATTGTGATATAAATGTACACACACCCTGAGGGTGGGGTTTTTTGGAGTTTTTGCCTTGAACTGACCTGCACTGAAGAGCTCTGCAGGTCAGGAACAGAATGTATTGATAAGAAATAAAAAACTATGTAGAAAACACAAGAAGAGAGGACTCACAGCCTTTCCTTTACAAGATCTCTGGCTGGGGAAAACAGAACTTTACATTCTCAGGCACAGAGAAACAGCCGATCGGCAGAGACACACAAAAAATAATTTTTTATAAACCTCAGTCTGCCTAGTTTCCTTCTTCTTTGTGTCCTTCTGGGTCTCTCCCCCTTCCTCAGGGCTCCTCTGCCTCCTCAGGGCTCTCTGCCTCCAGCTCCTCTTCCTCTGAGGGCTTTTCTTCACCAAAAGGCTTCCTTGCCCAACCAAGCTGCCCCTTTTATCACCCCTCTCTTTATCAGTAAGGGCAAGGCTGCTGCTCTCCTTTGGTAATTAGCACAGCTGTGGCTTAGCAGGGGCAAGGTCTCCTGGCATCCCTTCTTTCACCCCACAAAAGGCACTGAAACAGTCACCAGCCTCTCAGAAATGCTGTTATCCACTGGCAGCCTGTTGGATGTTGTGCTGCTGCCCATCACGAGTTTGCAAGTCAGCAGGAGAAAAGCAAAATACAGGCTAAAACCTCAGGATGCTTGGCCCACAGTTGGATTTTGTGTGGAGCTGAGAGTTTTGGAGAGCTAGCAGTGAGGCCTTTCCGGGTTTTGCTTATTTGCCTTCTATGTAAAATCAGCAGAAGTCTGTTTCCCTCCCCCAGAATTACTATTATTAACCACCATTTGGAAAGCCAGCAGCAAAAATGCTGGAGAATGTGCCTAGCATAGATGAGGAAGTAACAGCAATCACATGGAAGCTCCAGCCTACTTTACACTCAGCAGCTCTCCTTCTGAGCCAGCACACCATGCTGCTGATTTTCAAGAGCAGTTAATTCACCATCTAGCTCTCAATTAGCTTCCAATTGTGACTTTTTAAAGTCTGTAGCCAGTGATGGCCCAGCTATCCAGCCACAGCTCTGCAGATATGACTCACCCAGGGACCTTCCTGTGAACTGGTGTTCTGGCTGTGTTTCCATAGGCAAAAAAGAAGCAATCAGTGAGATTGTCAGCACTTGGTGGGGTTTTTTCCCCTTCCACTGTGCTGCTGAGCACATGGGATGGTGGTGAGTATGGAGATGCCCCTTGGAGTGGCAGCACATCCTCAGGCACTTTGGGGAGTGGTAGATGAGCTAGACCCCAATTCCTTCGAAGATGAGAGTTGCAGGAGGGGATTGGAGCAGGGCTGGTTTATATGGGATGCAGATTATCAGCAAACAGAGGAAAGGGAAAAGAACAGGCTGAAACTGCAAGCAGCAGCTGAGGTAGAGATTCCTCGGGCAGAAGGATCAGCAAGGGAGAGTGCTCTAATCTTTTCAGTCTTACTAATTTCTTATATTCCTGTATGTCAAGACCAGGAGAAAAATCCTCATTTCTACAGTTAAAAAAAAAAAAAAAAAAAAAAAAAAAGTGGGAAAAAAAAAAGTAGACCTGTCGGGTTTTGGCCCAGTTTGCTGCAGCCCAAGGACACAGGGCAAAAATGAGCAGGGTGCTTATAAGGAGACATTGTAAATATGCCCACAAGTGCCAGTGCAGCATAGAATTAGAGATTTGTGTTTTTTGCACAGCTTTTCTTATCACCAACCTAGAAAGGGAAGCAATCCCCCAAAAAAGTGGTTCTACGGGTGCACCCCAGTAAAGCTTCACCCAGAGCAGTTTGTGCCAGCACAGCCACGAAACCTCAGGTGTCAGGTGATGTTTTATTACACAATGCATTTATACAGAGATGTACAGGGCTGCCTTTCTATCAGAACAGCAGCCTCGTTTGCCCTCAGCAGCAACTTCATCTCCTGGTAAACTGAGGCAGGGGGGGTGGCACCTTGATGTCCTGACCTCTTTCCAGTTTCTTCTCGCAGTCCACGAGGTAATTGACCCCGTCGATGACAATCTGGACTAGCTCCACCTACAACAAGAAGAAGAAAATTGTAGTTACAGAGGGTTTAGCTCATCTGTTAATAGAGGAGTGAGAAGTTGGTTTGTGCTGTGACAACAGCAGACAAGGCTGTAAGAGAGGAGGGTCACTGACATCACACCACCTCCAGCACAGGGAGTACGGGTTGTGCAAAGCCACAGAAATTCCCTTCTCCTGTTTGCCCTGAGTTTGGACCATCAGCAGCAGAAACCATTGAAGTTATTTCCACCAAACTGTGCTCCCACAGGAGCAACTGTGTTGGAACCCAGAATTCTGAGTAGTGTTTCTCTGCATGTTTTGAAGGATCCAGCCCCTCTGACAAACACTGCTTTTAACCTTCATCCATGCAAAGGGCTCCCCAGGCTCTGGGATCAAACAGAACTTTCCAGAATGTAAATTAGATAGTAGCAGAATATGGAATTTGTCTCAGGGTGAGAAATTGAGATTTTTGGGGTTGTTAGCATGGTAAGGAGATAAAGACAAGCTGGAGGATCCTTGTGGTTTTCAGGCTTCTCCCTCCTTCTCCATCTCCTCCACATTCTGCAGTGTTGGGGACGCAGGAACATTGGGCACAATTTGCCACAGTGTCACCTGAATAGAGATTTAGTTGTTTATTGATAGAAAAATAGAAATCATGTCCATTCTAAGTGATAATTGGGTGAATTGTCTTGAAGAGAACCTTGATTCTGTGTGTTGGAGGCTTTTTTTGGTGCCTTTTCTCCCTCATGCCAAGCTGGTGTAAAGCCTGGTGTGCAGAAATTGCTGCTCAGAAAATAATAAACAACCTGGAGAGTGACAACAACCAAGAGTCCAGTTTGCTTTCTTCTTAACAAGGACTTGGGAAAAGGCCTCTCCTATCAGGGAAGGACACATGGGAGTGAAAAACTCCAACACAACTGAGCAAAAGTCCCTATATAAAGTGTTGAGGTGGGAACTGAGGGACCTGTTTCAAACACGACCCCAGAGAGGGTGCAGGCTGCTCCCCAGACACAGAGCAGCACCAAAATTCACAATTCTGTATGTATTTGTAACCTGTTCCAAAATTGCTGGAGAATTCTGTCCCCAGCAGACAGGTGACACGTAACCACCACAGACCCTGTGGCACTGCAAGACAGCAAAATTAAGCTATTATTTCTTAATCGCCATGAAATGATTCATTAGCAACCTTTAATGACTGGCTCATTAAAACTAAGTGTGAAGACATAATCCTATTGACTCTTTATTGCAGCAGTTATTGATTTTCAAGGGATTTTTTTTTACTGTACAGAATTTTGGTGGCTGTCTTAGGTTGCTATGCAAGATGTAACGAGAACTGTGTATTCTGTCACCATCTGTTAAAATCCAGCTGGGGCAGTTTGCTTTATCTCTGCCACACCCATCCTCCCTCCAGGCACAGATCTGCTGCTGATGGGACAGGGAGTGTCACTGAGAAACTCACCTCAGCACCTTGGGAGATGCTGCAGCCAGGGCAGGAGACAAACATTCCTACCTGGATCCAGTCTGGGAACACCAAACATTCCTACCTGGATCAAATCTGGGATTGGGAACACCAAACATTCCTCCCTGGATCCAATCTGGGATTTGGGA
>CM031878.1:73491897-73511732 GCA_018697195.1 Certhia americana
TCCTGACCCAGGGTCCATCCTGGCTGTAGCCATGGCCAGGCTCTGGTGCTGCCCAAGGTGTGAAGGGATTTTAATAAATCCCAACTTTAATAAATCCCTATTTTATTCCTTTAACTCTGCCCAGCCTCTGCTCCAGGTCAGCCTCTTCAGCCATCACCAGGATTTGTTGTGAGGAGCAACACCTTCCTCTGGCTGAATGAACATTTTGGTATAATCAGCTTCATGGTGCCCAAATATGAATGAGTCCACATGGCTTTTGGAAAATATGGACACAGGCAGAGGCAGAAGGCCAGGTAAGGAAGATGCTTTGAAAGAAGGAAGCTCAAAATGAGCTGAGCCACACTGTAGCTGAACCATGAAAGTAATCCTGAGCTGCACGTAAGGTTTGATCGTGTGAATGTGGAGGGATGGGGGTCACCTCACTTTCACTCCATGCCTTAGACCCATGTTAGTCCAAGGAATTCCAGCCCAAGGAATTCCATACACACCAACGGGTGGCTTCATCAGAGTCCCAGCTGAAATCTCTGTGCAAAACACTGCAGCATGGGGAATGAGCAGGAGGGGCCAGGTGTGTGCATGCCAGCAGGGCTGACATCTCACTGCCATCAGGGGGACAGGGAGGGACACTCCTGGGTCTGGAGGGATGGAGTGGAAGGATACAGGCTCCCTGGGAAGGCCAGCAGGGGAGACAAGCAGAGGGAGATGAGGATGATGCTGTTTTAAGTGGTGATCTAGCTGGAGTGCAAGATCACTAGCTGGGCTGCAGGAGAGCAGACCTCAGCCTCTCCAGGAATCTGCTTGGCCAAGCACCATGGGATAAACCCCATGGGAGGGAACAGGGGATGAATATTAATTCATGGATTAACTCCTCCGAGCTCAGGAGTGGTGCATCCCTAGAAAGAGGGCATCAGGAAAAAGCATCAGGATGTGTGGATGAGCAAGAAGCTCCTGAATAAGCTCAGACACAAAAAGAAAATCTACAGAGGGTAGAGCAAGGACAGGCATCCTGGGATGGGTACAGAGCAGCTGTGGCTCCCCCGGATCCCTGGAAGTGTCCAAAGCCAGGCTGGACATTGGATCTTGGAGCACCCTGGGGTAGTGAAAGGTATCCCTGCCATGGAATGGGGTGAAAATGAGATGGGCTTTAGGGTCCCTTCCAACCCAACCCATTTTCAGAGGGCTCTGTAAGCTCATGAACAGACACACAGTGCCCAGTGAGGCTGTGTCCCCAAAGTTTGGTACAGCTGGGGCACATTCCCTGCTGAGAACAAGGGATGCAGCTGACAGGGCCATGGCTGGCATCCCATTTTCTTTAAACAGCGTTGTGTCTTCACAGCCTGGACCAAGAGAAATGAAAGTACTGTTGCATACAGCATCATCACTGGAATAAGCAGCTCAGGGCCTTTCTTCTCTCATTGTTTTGTCTCAGCCCTACCTTGGATGCATCCAGGTCCGTGTGATGCCTCATGGTCCGTGGGTCATAGCCGTTATGTCTCGCCTTAATGACAGGGTCAAAAATCTCAGCAAACACCTGTGGAGTCAAGAGGATCTAGAGAGAAACACATCCTCACAGCAGCTCCAGGCGGAAGTTGCTGTCTGCAGCTACCACAGACAAGGACCAGACAGCCAGGCTGGGGTTTGGGGGGTGTTGCCCACCCAGAACACACCCCCAGAACCCCCCAAAGGCACTTGGCTCTTGGTTCTGGATGATGCAGGAATACCCTGAGCCTTCCCTGCTCTGGGGAGGGTCCTGGTCAGAGGCACTCTGGCTCAGGTGAGCCCCCTGCAAGCCCCAGCACAGCTCCCTGCAGGTGTGCAGCAGCCTCAGGGGCTGGGAGTCTGCAGTGGCCGATGTCCCAGCTCACCCTCATTGGGACACTTTGGGTGGGGCTGCAGGGGAACAGGCATCACTGCAGGTGTGTCCGAGTCTGGAATTATGAGAAACATTTCTTTGCATGTTTAAGAGATTTTGGGATTTTAGAATCTCTGACAAACAGTGTTTTAAACCTTTGTTCATGGAAAAAGGGCTTTTAAGCTCTGGCATGAAGCAGAGTTTTCAAGAGTGTGTATTAGAGAATAGAATAATGCGTAGTTTTATCACAGGGTGAGAATTTTAGATGGATGGGGTTTTTGGGATTGCAGACAGGTGAGGACAAGATGGAGAAGTCCACATGCCTTTTGGGTTTCTTCTTCTTCCACATCTGCTCCATGTTCTGCAGTGAGGTGGCACATTATGGTTGGTTTAGAATAGAGTCTAACCTTCTAAAATGGATAATAGCTATTGGAGAAGTATTATAAATACTGATTATGTGGATTGTAGTATAAATATCCACGCCACCCTGAAGGTGGGGACATTTAGTATTTGGTATTTGGTAGTTGGGATTTGGGGTTTTGTGCCTTGAACTGACCTACAGTGAAGAGCTCTGCAGGTCAGGAACAGAAAGTATTGATAAGAAATAAAAAAAACTATGTAGAAAACACAAGAAGAGAGGACTCACAGCCTTTCCTTTACAAGATCTCTGTCTGGGGAAAACAAAACTGTACTTTCTCGGGGTCAGGAAAACAGACGGCCAGCAGGGACACACAAAAAATAATTTTTTATAAACCTGAGACAGGTGCAGGAAGGAAGCAGGCCACAGGCTCAATAACAAAAGTGATCTTTCTTTTGTTTTTCTCTTCTCATTGCAGAGCTAAATGAACTGTCTACCCTAATGCTGTTTGTCTTCAGTTTCCCTCATGAGCCTCATTGATGTCTGGCACTGCCCAGAAGACATTTGTGCTTGGCCTCTGCCTCTGCTGCTTTACAATGTGATTTCCACATTACGTTCATTTGGTGTGTCTCGGTGTTGGATAGTTTTTCCATGAATTAGTTTTAGTTGCAGGAAGGAGGGCAGCTGCTGGAGGCAGGTAGCATCTGCTGCCAAGCGAGTACATTTTTTTTCCTTCAAGTGTAATGCCACATGTTCCCGCTTTTCCTAACTTGGGAAAGTAGGGAAAGGTAGGGAAAACACCAGCCTTCCCCTTCTGGGACACAACTTGTCTTAGGAACAAATGCCCTGCTGGGAATCTGTTATCACCTCCCAGGAGCAACACCACGAGCACAGACCCAGCCAGTCCTGTGGAATCCTCTTTTGTGGGAATTGTCAGAGTCTGGAATTATGAGAAATATTTCTTTGCATGTTTAAGAGATTTTTAAGATCTCTGACAAACAGTGTTTTTAACCTTTGTTCATGGAAAAAGGGCTTTTAGGCTCTGGAATGAAGCAGAGTTTTCAAGAGTGTGTATTAGACAGTAGAATAGTGTGTAGTTTTATCCCAGGGTGACAATTTTAGATAGATGGGGTTTTTAGGATGGCAGACAGGTGAAGGCAAGATGGAGAAGTCCACATGGCTTTTGGGTTTCTTCTTCTTCCTCACCTGCTCCATGTTCTGCGGTGAGGTGGCACATTATGGTTGGCTTAGAATAGAGTCTAACCTTCTAACATGGATAATAGTTATTGGAGAAGTGTTATAAATACTGATTATGTGGATTGTAGTATAAATATCCATGCCACCCTGAGGGTGGGGGCATTTTATAGTTAACATTTTAGTATGGAGCATTAAGCATTAGGTAGGTAGTAGTCAAAGCATTTTGCATTTTGTATTTGGTAATGGGACTTTGGAGGTTTGTGCCTTGAACTGACCTGCAGTGAAGACCTCTGCAGGTCAGGAACAGAATGTAATGATAGGAAAAAATAAACAGAATGAAGAGAAAACATAAGAAGAAAAGTCCTGAAGCCTCTTTTTCAAACTCTCTGGCTGGGAGAAAAAACTCTATTTACATTCTCGGGAACAGAAAAACAGCCGATAAACAGAGACAAACACAAAAAAAAAAATTGTATAATCCCAAGAGGGAATCATTAAAGGTAAAAAATTTATGGGAAAGCTGCAAAAAAGGCAGGTCTCAGAAACAGCAGAACAGACATTCGAGCTGCAAAGTTGCAAAGTTTTGAATGTTTACACTTATTGGCACTTCACGAGTGAGACGGGAACGCTGCTGGACGTGTCTCAAGCTACATTTCCTTTTCAAAAGCCTCATTATTGACAACCTAGGAAGGTGTGACAGCAGCTTACCTCGTAGGACTCTTCATCCCCGGCCACCATGCCCACCGTCTTGATGAAGGGGTGTCCCGGGTTGTCCACCCCAGTCTGGATGCACTGGTCCAGGGTGTACCCGTTGGGGGTCATCTTGTCCCTGAGGCGGGAGTAGATGCCCGGGGTCAGGCACTCAGCCATGCAGTTGTTGTGCTTGCGCAGGTCGGGGTAGTCAGCACTGCAGGGAGAGGAAACCCAAGGCATTACTGAGTCCCCCAGATAGTTTGTTGTTGGAGTCTGGAATTATGAGGAATATCTCTTTGCATGTTTGAGAGATTTTAGAATCTCTGACAAACAGTGCTTTTAACCTTTGTTCATGGAAAAAAGGTTTTTAGGCTCTGGAATGAAGCAGAGTTTTCAAGAGTGTGTATTAGACAGTAGAATAGTGTGTAGTTTTATCACAGGGTGAGAATTTTAGATAGATGGGGTTTTTAGGATGGAAAGCAGGTGATGACAAGATGGAGGAAGCACATGGCTTTTGGGTTTCTTCCTTCTTCTTCCTTGCCTCCATGTTCTGCTGTGAGGTGTCACACTATAGTTGGCTTAGAATAGAATCTAACCTTCTAACATAGATAATAGTTATTGGAGTAGAATTATAAATACTGATTACGTAGAATGTAGTATAAATATCCACGCCACCCTGAGGGTGGGAACATTAGACATTAGGTATTAGACTTTAAGCTTTTTGCACTTTGTTGTTAGGCATTGAGCATTTGTGCATTTTGTAGTTAGCTTTGGTATTTGTAATGATAAGAAAAAGTAAACTATGAAGAGAAATAAGAAAAAAAAGACTTGCACGCCGTTCCTTCAAAATCTCTGGCTGGTGAAAACAAAACTTTACATTCTCAGAAAAAGACAAACAGCCAGCACAGAGACAGAGACAGGAAAACAAAAAAGGTATTTTTTTTATAATTCCAAGAGTTTGTGAGGCTAAAAGTTTGTGTGCCAAAAGTAGCTGTGCGTGGTTTAGGCGTGTCGTGGGTGCCAGTGCAAAATGTGACCAAAACTGTGGATTTTGTCACCATGTGTTGGAACTGGGGTGGAGGGGTGGGGTAATTGTCTGTCCATGGCCAACTGTCAAAAAACCAGCTGGGGCTGTTCTGTTATCTCCTCACAACCCATCCTCCCTCCAGGCAGAGATCTTCTGCTCATGGACCATTGAGTGTCACTGAGAGAATTCCATCATCCCACTGGGAAATGCTCCAGCCAGGGGGATGAACCAAGGATTCCTACCTGGATAAAAATCTGGGAGTTGGAACACCAAGCATTCCTACCTGGATAAAAATCTGAGAGTTGGAACACCAAGGATTCCTACCTGGATAAAAATCTGGGAGTTGGAACATCAAGCAGTCTTTTCCACTGCATTCCCAGAGGAACACCAGCCCCATCTCTCACCACTGGACCTTCAGTGACAAACTGCACTTTTCTCCAGGAGCATCACTGCACCAGAGCCACATCTGCCACTGGGACTGCAGCCACCATGGGATGGCACTGCCACCAACCCCTGACACACAGGGGACAGCTGGGAGCCTGACTCTGGCACTGGGTTTGTTTGTTTCTTTGCTTGTCTTACTGCATGTGTTTTGGTTTTATTGTTTATTTTAGTTCCCCTAATAAAGAACTGTTATTCCTATCCCCATATCTTTGCCTGAGAGTCCCTTCAAAAGTCCCTGAGAGTCCCTTTCAAAATTATAATAATTGGGAGGGATTTTTGTATAAAAATCTTTTTTTATATAAATTTTTTATAAAAATTGGGAGGGGGTTTAAATTCTCCATTCCAAGGGAGGCTCCTGCCTTTTTAGCAGACACCTGGCATTCAAACCACAACAAGATGCTGCGTTGAATTCCAGCAGGGAAGGAGGGCTTTGTGCTGAATGTACCCCACTGTGCTTTGTGCTGCCCAGGGCCATCAGGGAAATGGGGCCCAAGGAGATCTGGAAGGGTGCTGAGCCCCAATGAGACATCCCAGGCAGGCAGGAAAGAGCCCCAGCTCTGATTTGCTCAGATTTCAGTTTAGATGAAGTGGTGCTCTGTAGCCCTTCAGAGGGACTGACCTGCCAGCTGGGCAGTGCTTCTGAAATACCAGGGTTTGGTTTAGTGTCGGAGTCTGGAATGATGAGGAATATTTTTTTGCTTGTTTAGGAGACTTTAAGATCTCTGACAAACAGTGTTTTTAACCTTTGTTCATGGAAAAAGGGCTTTTAGGCTCTGGAATGAAGCAGAGTTTTCAAGAGTGTGTATTAGACAGTAGAATAGTGTGTAGTTTTATCACAGGGTGAGAATTTTAGATAGATGGGGTTTTTAGGATGTTAAGCAGGTGAGGACAAGATGGAGAAGTCCACATGCCTTTTGGGCTTCCTTCTTCTTCCTCACCTGCTCCATGTTCTGCTGTAAGGTGGCACATTATAGTTGGTTTAGAATGGAGTCTGACCTTCTAACAAAAATAATAGCTATTGGAGTAGCATTATAAATACTGATTATGTAGATTGTAATAGAAATATCCACGCCACCCTGAGGGTGAGCATTTTAGCATATGAGCATTTTGTTTTAGGCATTTTAGTATGGAGCATTTTGCATTTTGTATTTGGTAATGGGGCTTTGGAGGCTCCTGCCTTGGACTGACCTGCAATGAAGAACTCTGCAGGTCAGGAACAGAAAGTAATGATAAGAAGTAATAAACAATGAAGAGAAACATAAGAAGAAAAGTCTCGCAGCCTCTCTTTCAAGATCTCTGTCTGGGGAAAACAAAACTGTATACATTCTCGGGTCAGCGAAAAACAGCCGGCCAGCAGAGAGAAACAGAAAATGATATTTTTTATAAACCCAAGAGTTTAGTGGCATTATTAGTTGCCGAAAGCAGGGCATATGAAGTCAGGGAAAATAAAGATGTTAGGCTTTAGCAAGGAATTTCTCTCAGTCCTCAGCAATCTTGTATTGGCAGTGGTTTGCTTTGTGTACAACTGTGGTATTTCTCTAAGACATTATTTTCACTAGGATTGTATAAATTAGTTAAATGATAAAATGAGTCTGTCAGAGCCTGGACCACCTTTGGCCAGGTCAATCTACAGAGAGAAAGGCATGTAATTAATTTCTGCCCATCAGCCAGTCAGTTTGTAACAGAATTAGGAGTGTTTCCAGTACAGCAGCAATATAGAAGATTATTACTGCTTACACGGAGAAAATATTTTCACATTTCCCTGTAGCAGAGCCCATACAATCAGCAGGTCCCATAGGTGGATCTGCAAAGCTGTTGGTGATGAGTTAAATATAATGATGTAGTACTGAACTTGAGGCATGTATTAGGCATCCTGTCACTCAGCGGTGTTGGTTTTGGATGGTCTGGGGGCATTTTTATCAGTTGCAATATCACTGATATTATTGTTATAATAAGGCATCAGTGAGATAATTATCAGTGATATTATCTCACTGATGCCTTAGGATTTTAGCTGTTATATTTTTCAAATCCTGTGCTCCTCCATACAGAGTGTTAGCTGCTGTCTTCACATTCTGGTCAGACAAAACAATCCCTCTGGGCCTGTAATCCAAGGTCACCCTACAGCCCCAGGCCCCAAAAGTACAAACAAAAGTGAATTGGGGAGCAGCAAACTGGGGGAATGTGGCTTGATTCCCTGAATCTGTAATTGGAGAATTAACCCCTGATATGTAAATGGACCAAACTTATAATTATGTGACAAACTCCTGACCATCATCCATCCTGGGTGCAGCCCCTTGGAGGTTCTGACAGCTCAAGGTGGAGCTGTTCAAGGCCTTTAATCAATACCTAAAATTTAGTCAATTTTATTCTTTTCAATCTGTCTGGCCTCTTCTCCAGGCAGCCACCCCAAGGCATCAACACCTCCCCTGCAGCTTGCCATGGGTGCTGCCTGGGGCTGCTGGAGATGCTGGCAGGCATTCTGTGCCTCCAAAGATTTGGGGCTGCAGGGGCATCCCCTCCCTGCCCCTCCCTGTCCCTCCCTGTCCCTCCCTGTCCCTACCTGGGAGGGAAGAGCTTTCTCTTCTCCTGCACAGCAGCGCTGACGTTGTGCTGGCCCAGCAGGTAGCCCGTGGCCAGCACCCCGGTGCCCGCAGCAGCGAACAGGGCGGGGGCTGCGCGCCCGGCCAGGAGTCTGCAGAAGGTGCCAGCCATCCCTCCCTGCGAGGAGCACAGACAGTCAGCTCTGACACACACACACCTGGGCAGCTCTGGGCTCTCCCTGCTGCACAGCCGCCTTTACAAATTATATTTATGTGTAACTACAAATTTTATTTTTATATATATATATATATATACACACACACATATATATATACACACATAGATATATTTATAAATAAATAAAATAAAAATATATATTATGTATATTAAATAATAATATATTTTATAAAAGAATATATATTCTATATGTATAGAATAAAAATATATATAATATATATGTAAATAAAAATATATTAAAATATATATACACAAATATATTTATAAATAAATTTAATAAAAATATATATTATATATAATATATATTGTACTAATAATATGTATCTTATATATAATAATATATATTATATATGAAATAATAAAAATATAAAATAAAAATATATATAATATATATGTAAATAGAATATAATGTAAAAATATTTTTTAAAATTTAAAAGGTTAAAAAAATTTTTTATCTAATATAATAGATTATATGTATTTATTACATTTATTTTATATATCATATTTATTTTATAGTATATCTATATTATTATATTATATTTATAATAAGATTATATTTATATTACATTTATTATATTTATTATAATATATAATATTCATTATATTTATTACAATATATTGTATTTATTACAATATCTATTATTATATATTCTTAAAATATACATTATTACATATATTATATATAATTAACTGTATTACATTCATTACATTATTAAAATTATTATATTATATAATTAATATATACTATTAAATGATATCATTAATACCTACTATTATATATATTAAATTTTAATATTTATTTATATTCATATATAAATATAATTTATTATTCAAATATATTTTAATTATGAATTATAAAATATATAAAAATTATATATAAATATAAATAGTTTTTATATAGATGTATAAATATATTGTATAGTACATAAATATAACTATTAATATAAAAATATATAAATAGTATAAATATTTATACTATGTATTTATACTATACATATACTATAAACTTGTATATAGTATATAATTATACTATGCATATACTATCTATAGTGTATATTTATGTATATAAATATATAGTATAGTTTATTTTTGGACTATCTATAGGCCTGCACTGCAAGAATTTCACTTTGATCAAGGTAATTTAACCACTGCACAGCCAAAAATTCAAAGTGCACATTTATATATAGCATAGTAAGTAGTATAGTATAGTATGATTTGTAATCACTTTTTAACTGCTTTCAATGCAGTAGAATTTGTCAATACCTTAATCCCTGTGTGGAATATATATTTTAGGTTGATAAATATATTATAGTCTCTTGCAAAGTGTTGAAATAGAGACTATGTGCTGTGCATTACAACATTAACTGCTGCAAAAATAGCTGAGGCCTTTACTTGTGTGAGTGACTGAAAATGGTGAGAATCACTCAGATAATTTTATGAAATAGCTAATGTTGATTTAAGTGTACTTGTGGAGTAATTTATCTGTATAAGGCAACGCTGAAAAGAGCCAAGTAAATAAATATCAAAAAAAAGAATGCAAGGAGGAATTCAACACTGACTGCAGTTATCAAGAACTGTGAAATCACAGAACAGGGTGGGGTGCCTTGTGAAGAAATAAAATATATAAGTTTCATCTGCAGTGTAGTAGCATGCACTTTAAAAAGTCGAGGGTCAAACAGCACAAAGGAATTCCTGGAAAATGTAAACTCGAAGGAAGGTTTGAATATGTGCAATTGTCATGAATATGCATTTAACCAGCACAAGGAAAAGGTATGTAAGAAGAATTATTACAGTTAACTGCCCTGCCTCTGGCAGTTGCCGCTGGGTCCCGTTTAATCCTTCATTAAATATTTAAAGATTTTTCAAGGTTTAGCCTTGTTTCTCCCAGCTCCAGCACTGCAGCAGCACGCCCAGCTCAGCCCACAGCTCAGCAAACCCATCCCTGTCCCAGCTCCTGCTCCTCTGGGGTGTCCAGAGGAATTTGGGGATCTGTGTGAAATTTGGGGATCTGTGTGTGTGCTGTGTGTCTGGAATTGTCTCAATTCTGTCTCAGGTCTAAGGCTGGCCAAGGAACTAGAGTACGAGGGAGGCAATTCAGGTTTTCCCACTGCAAGAATCAGATTTGGATTGGGATTACTGGGTGACAGTGAGTTCCTTGGGAGGATACAAATTCCTGTCCAAAAAAGGGAAAATTCCATGAATCTAAATCCCAATTTGTGTAGCTGACAGGAGCATTTCCTTCAAACTGGGCTCTGGTAAATCAGCTTTGGGAAATGAGCATGGAAGATTTACAAGGGAAAAACCCCATGACATTTCTTTCAGGATCTCCTGTTTCAGTTTTACCAAAAGTTTTTTCCAAGTGTGATTTTTTAATGTCACCTCTTCACCATTCTTTTGGAGGCCATACTAAACTCCTCAAAGCATTTGATTTTATTTTCAGTGAGAAAATTCCCAATAATTTTCTTGTAGATCTGGGTTAGTTAGACCCAAACCCTTTACTTCTTTGTCCTTCTCTCTCCTGACCAAAAAGAGATGCAGTGTGGCACCTTCATCTTCTCACTTGGTTAAAAGTTTTTCTGTGCTTCCATGTTTTCATGTTGCAAACCAGTATCTTCTTTCTGTCAGTCACGTCTGTGAGATGAGGAACACATTGTGTTCCAAGTTTGGAGTCATTCCTTTCACGTCCTCTGTTTTTCTTCAGCAATTTTTTAACCAGAATTTTTCCTTCTGTCTCCTTTTGTAGCACAATATCCAGTTAATATAACGCCTCTTCCAGAGAAAGGTGCTGACTGTTTATTAATTAAAATTTCAGTATTTTTTCACTGACACATTCCCCCTGAATCTGTGAATTCATTTAATGGGCTGCAGGACAGGCTTTTGTGACTGCAACATGATTTCTCTCCCCCCACAAAACGCAGTGCGAGTCTGTTTGACTGCAAACAAAAATCAAATAAGAGGTTTCTGGTGGAGATTTTTCTGGTGATTTCTGTTCTCTGTGTTTAGCAGATCGTTCTTGTGCTTTTTTTCACAGTATAGCACCCTCATCCTACACCCTGGAAATGTTTCCTTATGACTAATCTGTGCAGAACTATTGTTGTTGTGCCTAAATGTCTGTGAAACACCATGTGTATTTTCACAACAGCTCCGTGTATTTATAGTTCTGTTTCACCATTGCAGGGAATTGGCTGGCAGTCAAAAACCTGCCCTGGAAGCTATCAGCCATATCACAATCCCACTGGAGATGATGATTTTATGACTTAAACCACCCTGGGCACTCATCAGCACCTCCACCAGTGTGGATTTTTTGGGAAGCTCCTGAACCCTGTGCTGTTCAAGGGACAAATGTGGCCTGTACATCTGATTAAAACAGATGGAATGGTGTGCAGGGTGTGTTTAGGAAGAAGTGGGAGGCAGAGCAGGGTTATTATATCCTGTCAGGAATCCCCAGAGCAGTGTCTCCACGGGCTCTGTGTGTGCCCAGGCTGTGGCACAGGCTCAGTGTTTGCACAGGGTGCAAACAGAAACCAGAACCTGCCAGCAGAGAGGGAAACAAAACACCTGGGAGGAGACAGAGAGATGAGCCCTGGAGGAAAAGGTCCAGTTTGGAAAGGCAGAGAAAACTTCTTGGTGGGTGCAGGCTGCGTGCTGTGGCTGATGTGGGAGGTTTTGGCTTTGAGAACCATTCCTTACTCTGATTTCTCCCTGTCCTGGGCTTGAAACCCCCACATCCAGGTTTATCAGCTTTATAATATCCCAGACCCCAAGTGTTTCCCCTGTGGGCAGAAGTTTTCTCCCATTTTGGCTGCAGGCTCATCCCCAGGAGTGCTGGATCACAGACAAAGGATTTTCCTGACCCTCAGGCAGGCTCCTGCTTTACCTGACAGACACTTCTCTGGCAGCTCTTAGAAGCCTCCCACACTGGAGACGCCACAGACTGTGCAGGTTGTCTACCTAAAAAAACATAAAACAGGGTAAGACAGTGGGTTTTTTTCCCTATTTAAAAAAAATAAAAAATCATGCTGCTTAACTATACATCTCCTCTTAGAGTGGAATGTACAACCCTCTGATGGCAGCATGGAATTGCCTGTCTAATGCCAAGGGTCTAGGGGGACAGGAAAGTCTTATGACAAGAAAAAACATGCTCTGGAGTGCTGTGGAGAAGTGAGTATAATCCTCTTTATCCCACCTGGCTCGGTCTCAGCTTTGGCCACACGGGTGGGCTCTAGTCCTGAGAATGAAAATCCTGCAACACAGGCAGTGCCAAGAAAACAGCACAAACAGACCACTCAAAAACCTGGGGTACAGCTCAACATGAGAAGTTTCTTTTACTAAAAAGGCACAAAATGAATGAGAAAGTTTATTTGACAAAAACCAATATAATTTGGGGGTGTTGTGTGGTTTTTTTTTTTTTTTTTTTTTTTTTCCCTTCAAAAGAAAGCACGATTTTTAAGTAATGCGTTGCTTCAAAGCAAGCATTTTAAAAGATTCACTTGGAAAGAGTCTGAATGCAGAGGCCTCATATGAAGGAAGGATCCTCATCAAAGGTTTTCATCAATTCTGGCCTCAAATCATTAATTTCCTCAGCTCTTCTTTCTGCACAGAAATTGTCAGCCTGCCACTGCAGTGCATGGCTGGCACCATCATTACCTCTGATTAAAGGAGGATGTTTTCCCCAACAGCACTTTACCAGAATTACTTGGTAATTCTGTGCTGTGATTCAGGTTTCACCATGGACCTGCACTGCAAGGATTTCACTTTGATCAGGGTAATTTAACCACTGCACAGCCAAAAAAATCCAAAGTGCAGGTTTTTCTGTCGTAGGAGATCCCTGAGTGTCTTCCCTTGTGCTCACGATAGAAAATCCATTTTCTTGTGGGTGTCTGGGAAGGGGACAGATCACTGTTTCACCATCAGAAGGATTTCTGAGGGTATCAGTTTTAACCCTTGGGAAGGGATTGATTTTTTGCCTGAGCTGACCAGGTGTGCTGGGAGGAGAACACCTCCCTTAGAAAGGCTTCTGTTTTGTGTCCAAAACCATTCAGAATATGGTCTGGAAAAGAGAAATAAACTCTAACCAGCCTGAGGCCAAAAAAATTAAATAAAACTCTAATTCCTGGCCTGCATATCTGTTCAGTTTGAATCAATGGCCTGTGCTGGGGATATCTGCAACACTGTCAGTCCCATCAAGTTTCTTTTACTATTGCTTTCATTCCTCTTTAAACTGGAATGCCTCCCCATGAGCAAAGGAGTTTTCTCCTCTGCTGGGGGATTCTGAAGGCACTGACCAAAAAAAAAAAAAAAAATCTTAAATAGCTCTTGATTATGATTTATTGATTTCTACTTAATATTTTGTCTGTGGTAAGTGGTTCATTCATTGCACCAACTTTGCATAAGTTTCAAGTTCTTTCAGTCCACCACAAGCTGCATGAGAATTTGGGCTTTATTTTAGACAGCACTTAGCTGCGCCTGAACTTGCACTGATTATTACTTGTCCAAGAGAGGCTTGATTTCTACTTGAGTAGACACAACACCTTTTTTTGGGTATTAACCTTAAGGATTTTGGTTTTTTAGATTTTTAATGAGACTGTTGGGGTTCCTGTCACAAGACCCCAGTCACTTGCAGCAATAAAACTCTTATCCCCAAAATGCAATGGGTAAGCACACTAAGAGGCAACATCTTCGTGAACAATTTGGTGATGCAGGTGTGAGAAATACTCAGAGATGTGACCCAAACTGAGCTGTTCCAGTGCCAGTCAGGGCTGAGCTGTTCTGCTGTCACCTGCAGCCTGTGTGGGTGGGGATGGAGGCTCAGGTGTTGTGTCCCAGCCCATATTCTGCACCAGCTGTGTTCCCTACAGGTGATTCCACCTGTGGGCAGGGTTGGGGTTGGGTTTTCCTCTTGAGAGGAATGAGGGATTTGTCTTTCCAAATGAGCTGCGGGAGATAAAACCAGTACTGAGAGATAAAGGGAATAAGATTGCTGATTGATGAATGGGGAAAAAAGAGATTTGCCTTTACAAACAAACTGTAGGTTTGCTGAGAAATGGAATTGGATATTGAAAGAGGAAAGAAATAATGGGGAGAAGCCATAAATTCCACAAGAATTAAAAATGAAAAGTGAGGGTTCTACATTAGAAGGGAATTTGGGGGATCAGGGGTTCTGGGGAAGTTTGTATCTCTCAAGGATCTCAGCCTGCGGGGAGAGAGAGAGGGGAATGGGGCTGGGAAATTGGTGTAAAAAGGGAGGGAAATTGGGATAGAAAGGAGGGAAATTGGAATAAAAAGGAGGCTGTGTCCTCCAAAAATTATGGAGACCCCAGGGGAATGCCCCATGGCCTCTCCCTTTATTGGAATAAAGTTACAGGACTGCTCTGTCTGGGTTTTGGGCACAAACCTCTGTTGTTTGGGGATTGATTTTCCTGACACTTATTGCTCAGGCATACTGTGAGGATTTCAGGGTATGTGAGCATGCCAAAACTTTTCCCCCCTTGCTATCTCAGTCTGCCCCCTGAGTCCTGGTGAGAATGTCTGAGTGTACCCCAGGCTGGCAGCTGGCCCCAGGCCAGGGCATTTGGGGCTGTCCCTGGCACAAAGTCCTGTAGAGTTTCACTCCCAAGGTCATCTGTGCTGGTGCCACCTCCTCACAGCAGGCACAAATGCTGCAGGGAGCAGGGAGCAGCTGTCCCACCAACACCAACTCCAAGTTCCCTCCAGAACGGGCAGTTTTGGGTTAATCCCACAGAATTAACCTCTTGTTGTGTCTGCAGGGTCAGAGTGCCTGCAGCAGGGGCTCAGGGACAGCCAGCACAGCAGGCAGCCTCTGGTGTCTGCAAACCAAGGGCTCTTCCTCCCACCCTCCTCATCAATCACCACGAAGGGTGAGGCAGTGCAGATTCAAACCAGCCCTGCCTTTCCCAGGGCAGAATTCCCAGCTGGCATGGCCAGGGGGGTCAGCACTGTGTCCAGAAGGAGACAATCCCAGAGGTCACAGCCCTGCTCAACTCCCTGTAACCACCCCCCAGGACACTGCTGTCCTGCCAGGAGGGTTTTAAAACTGTGTTTTCATGTCTCTGTCACCTGCCATGCACCAAGAAAATGGAGATAAAGGCCAGCACTGAGGTGTTAGAGAAGTCACTGCAGCAAATCTGGTGCTGGCTGAAGAGCAGATTTGCTCTTCAGAGCAAATTCAAAGGATTGCAGGTGTCACTTCAGGTGGAGGGGCTCTTTGTAACCACAGCTTGAACCCTAGGAGATTCCCAACCTCACAACTACATCCAAAATCTAAAAAAAAAATTAGAAATATATATATAAATTGTTTTTTCTGATAAGTCTTCCCTTTCTTGAACTTTTAAAAGAGGAAGTTTCCAGCTGCATCCTTCCCTGTGTGCTTTTAAGCACCGGTATTGGTTATCCAATATTTCACACTTGCCTGGAGGGAAGTGCCAGGGTTACAGTGACATTTCTAGAAATAGAGGCAGATTAAATATTTGAGCTGTGTCATGGGTGGTATTAATTGCCACCATCCATGTGATCCTGAGTGACATTTTGGAGGAATGGCAGAGTCACAGCTAAAGTTCACACGGGCTCAGCACCACAGGGGATGTGTGTGCACGTCTCACCCTGCAAAAGCTCTTTAGCCAGAGGATCCCTGTGCTGAGCTGGACCCTCACGTGGTGCAGAGACAGGGAGCCTGGCCTTTTATATTTGAGAAGTAATTCCTCTAAGCCATCCTTAGCTCGAGCTAAAGCCTACAGAGGGCAGTGGAAAGTTCTCCCCACCCGCCCATGGAAGGTTCTGGAGCCTCAGGAACATCTGCAGTGCCTGTCATGAGTCACTGCTCGCCTCACAGGCCATTTTTAGACACCCAGAAATTAGTTTACGTCTCTCTTGGTTTGCTGCATCAGCCTGCAGCTCAGAGAGTGAGACACAGATTAAAGCATCCAGCTTCAAGAAGCAATACTGGTGATTTTTTTTTTTTTTTTTTTTTTTTCAGTTTTCTCACCGCTCTCCCTCAGCATCACTCAAACCCTTTTGGACTCATCTGGGGTTTGAGAGGCAGACTCCAAAGTGCAGAGGCAGCAGCACCAAGTGCAGACATCCCTCTGGCAGGGCCTTACTCACAGCGTGGAACACCTCTACCAAAATTATCAACCACCACAACTTCGGTTTCTTCCTCCTTGTAATTCCAGAGGACAGCAAAGGGTCATAAAAACTTACTAATTTGGAAGGAATGTAAAAAAAAACCAAAAAAACCAAAAAAAAAAAAAAAAACCCAAAAAACCAAAAAAAACAAAACAAAAAAACCCCAAACAAACAAACAAAAAAAGATAAAATTCCAAACTATGAACCTGCAACCAGATTCTTGTGAGTAGAGAAGGCATGGTAACTCTTCACAGGTCAGACAACAACCCCTTGGTACCACCATGAATTTTTGGTTTCTGTCAGCTGAAGGTTAGACCCGACCAGGTGAGACCCAGATGCCCAAATTCTCCTGCCAAAGCCCAGCCAAGGTGCAGGCACCGCTCACCCTGCCAGGCCAGTCTGGTGCCATTTTGCAGTATAAACCTCTCATCTTCGCAGTGCAGAGAGCTACAATCAAAACCACAAAAAACTCATGTAATTAGAGATATTTCCCCTGAACTTTTTACACATCTGCAAAGAGTCTTATCTCTCTCTAAGTTCAGTTGTTACTTAAGGGTCAGCATTAATCTCTGGACTTTATGATGCTAGAGGTCTTTTCCAAACCTTAACAATCCTGTGATTATATTATTTGAAGCAGCTGCACAGTGGGGGCTGGCACAGATCTCCCTGCACCGAGTACTTAACACAAGTCAATAAATCACCACCGAATTAACACCACCATCCTGTGGTGCTTTGCATCCCTCTTTAACAACATTTGAAATGCTGCGGGTTTTGAGGCTAGAAAAAGCAATATTTGTGTAGTCACACTGACCTTGGAGCTGAAGGTAGGGACGTCCTGCTGCCTGCAGCGAGCCCAGAGTGTAAAGAGGGAGCAGGAGGCTGGGCACTGACAGGAGCCCAGGAAATTTGAGACGGGGAAAAAAAAAAGGAGGTGAGGGAAACGAAAATAATTGCTGCAGGGGCCAATGCTGCCCTGCTGGGTGACGTGAGTGGCATTTTCACACACAAGGGTGCCCTTGCAGCAGCAAGGTGACAGCAGCAGCATCCCTCAAACCCCTCCCAGGCCAGGCAGGACAGATGGAATGTCAGAGTCTGGAATTATGAGGAATATCTCTTTGCATGTTTGAGAGTTTTTAAGATCTCTGACAAACAGTGTTTTTAACCTTTGTTCATGGAAAAAGGGCTTTGAGGCTCTGGAATGAAGCAGAGTTTTCAAGAGTGTGTATTAGACAGTAGAATAGTGTGTAGTTTTATCATGGGGTGAGAATTTTAGATAGATGGGGTTTTTGGGATGGCAGATAGGTGAGGACAAGATGGAGAAGTCCACATGGCTTTTGGGCTTCTTCTTCTTCTTCCTCATCTGCTCAATGTTCTGCTGTGAGGTGGCAAATTAGAGTTGGTTTAGAATAGAGTCTAACCTTCTAAAATGGATAATAGTTATTGGAGAAGTATTATAAATACTGATTGTGTGGATTGTAGTATAAATATTCACGCCACCCTGAGGGCAGGAGCATTAGAGCATTAGGCATTCTCATATTGTGCATTTTGTATTGGGCATTAGGTAGTTGGTAGTTGGGGCATTTTGCATTTTTTATTTGGTAATGGGGCTTTGGAGGTTTGTGCCTAGAACTGACCTGCAAGGAAGAACTCTGCAGGTCAGGAATAGAATGCAATGGTAAGAAATAATAAACTATGAAGAGAAAAAACCAAGAAAGCCTCACGACCAATTCTTTCAAGATCTCTGTCTGGGGAAAACAAAATCGTACATTCTCGGGAAACCGAAGATAAACAGCCGAACGGCAGAGAGAGAAACAAAAAAATTATTTTTTATAAATCCGAGAATGGACAAGGGCAGAGAGGCTGGTCCAGTTCTGGGGACAGCCAGGAGAGAAAGGTCATTCCTGCCTGAGCAGCTCCAGGGACACACTGGAACACAATCCTCCCCTCTTACACCCCAGGAGGAAATGGGTCAGGGCAGGGGACTGAGCTCAGATCACACCTAGGAATTTGGGGATTATTTTTAAAAATTTTTTTCCCCCTTACTTTTTAATACATGACATTAATTCTTGATTATTTGTAAGGCAGAGGGGCCCAGACACGTGGAATGGCCTCCGAAGCCTCTCATCAAGAATTACTATTATTATATTATTATATTCCACTTAGAATTGCTGTATCTCTGTAGCTACATAGCAGTAAATTACAGTAAGAAATAACATGCGATGGTTTGGGAAGCATAAAAGAATAATCAATTTCATTCACCTTGCTCTGCTCCCACTAGAGCTGAACATGTGGACAGAGGACCACAGAGGCCACCCCTTTGCAGCTTTTAAAAATCTAAGACTTAAAAGCCCTTTTCCCTTTGTACACTTTTAAAATATTATTTTAATTTTACACAGCAATTTCCTAAAGCCGCATTTCACTATTTTGAAGCTTTACAGAAACACAGACGTCTCTTTCCCCAAAATGTCGTGCCTTGTTTGGGCTAATGGGAGCCATGCACACCCACAATAATTAAAACCAAAACAGACATCCCAGATCAATGCATCTGGAAGCAGCCTCTTCGGCACACCAGTTTTTAATCAAGCCAGCACTGTCTTCCTGGTGTTGATAGGGAAAAAAAGCCCTGACTGTAGATCTCTTGAGGTAACACGAGTAAGGAATTATAGGCACAGCAAATCCACGGCTCATGATGGAGGCACATACCTACTTTTACACTTTTTACCTTTTCTTTTTCAGAGGCATTGACCAGACCAGGACTTCCCCTGGAAGCAGGTGATGATATGAAGTGCCTAGCTGGATCATGCAGAGGTTCAAGCTATTTGCCAGCTGAGACCCTGGGAGAACAGAAGATGCAAGCAAACCCCAGACTGTGAATTTACAGCATAAACACCTGGCAAAACATTGCTAGCAAGTTCCCTAATAATCTCTGGAGGATACATCATTAATACTTAAAAAATAGCTCAGCTCTACTTCTGGTCTGTGGTCTATTTTGTGAGAAACACAGCTACTGAAACAGTTGGGATGCCAAAGATCATCCATAAATAATGCCCTGTTTTCATCTCTGATATAATTATCTTACAACTAAAATGCTGTGGTGGTATCATTGTGTCATGAATTGCAGTGCAAAATGTGACCAAAACTGTGGATTCTGTCCCCAGCTGTTGGAACTGGGCTGGGGGAACCCTCTGTTCATGGCACAGCTGTTAAAAACCAGCTGGGGCAGTTTGCTTTATCTCTGCCACACCCATCCTCCCTCCAGGCACAGATCTGCTGCTGATGGGACAGGGAGTGTCACTGAGAAACTCACCTCAGCACCTTGGGAGATGCTGCAGCCAGGGCAGGAGACA
>CM031878.1:73526618-73595657 GCA_018697195.1 Certhia americana
CAAACAAACAAACAAAAAAGATAAAAATTCCAAAACTTATGAACCAGCAACCAGATTCTTGTGAGTAGAGAAGGCATGGTAACTCTTCACAGGATAGACAACAACCCCCTGGTACCACCATGAATTTCTGGTTTCGGTCAGCGAAGGTAGACCGGACAGGTGAGACCATATGCCCAAATTCTACCTGCCCAAGCCAGCAAGGTGCCAGGCACGCTCACCATAGCAGGCCAGTCTGGATGCATTTGCAAGTATTACACCTCTCATCTTCGCAGTGCCAGAGGAGCTACAATCAAAACCACAAAAAACTAATGTAATTAGAGATATTCCCCTGAACTTTTACACATCTGACAAAAGAGTCTTACTCATACTCTAAGTTCAGTTGTTTACTTGAGAGTCAGCATTAATCGTTCTGGGCACTTTTATGGATGCTAGAGGTCTGTCACACAGAAACCTAAAACAATCCTGTGATTATATTATTTGAAAGCAGATGCACCAGGGGGGCTGCACGATCTCCCTGCACTGAGTACTTAACACAAGTCAATAAATCACCACCGAATTAACACCACCATCCTGTGTGTATGCATCTCTTAACAAATTTGAAAATGCCTGGGGTTTTGAGGCTTAGAAAAAGCAATATTTGTGTATAGTCACACTGACTGGAGCTGAGGTAGGACGTCCTGCTGCCTGCCGCGAGCACAGAGCGTAAAAGAGGGAGAAGGAGGCTGGGCACCTGACAGAGAGCCCATGAAATTTGAGAGGGGAAAAAAACCAGGAGGTGAGGGAAACAGAAAATAATGCTGCAGGGGCAAGCTGCCTGCTGGTGTGGACGTGAGTGGCATTTACACACAAGGTTGCCCTTGCAGCAGCAACGGTGACAGCAGCAGATCCCTAAAAACCACCCAGGCAGGGCAGGACAGATGGAATGATCAGAGTCCGGGAATTATGAGGAATATGCTACTTTTGCATGTTTGAGAGTTTTTAGATACTCTGACCAAACAGTTGTTTTTAACCCTCGTTCATGAAAAAGGCTTTGAGGCTCTGGAATGAAGGCAGAGTTTTCAAGAGTGTGTTATTAGACAGTAGAATAGTGTGTAGTTTTATCATGGGGTGGGAACATTATAGATAGATGGGGTTTTTGGGATAGGCAGATAGGTGAGGACAAATGGAGAAGTCCACATGGCTTTTGGGCTTCTTCTTCTCTTCCTCAATCTGCTCAATGTTCTGCTGTGAGGTGCAAAATTAGAGGTTGGTTTAGAATAGAGTCTAACTTCTAAAATGGGAAATAGTTATTGGAGAAGTATTATAAAATACCTGATTGTGTGGATTGTAGTATAAATATTCACGCACCCTGAAGGGCAGGAGCATTAGAGCATTAGGCATTCCATATTGTGCACTTTTGTATGGGCATTAGGTAGTTGGAGTGTGGGCATTTTGCATTTTTATTTGGTAATGGGGCTTTGGGTTTGCTGCCTAGAACTGACCTCGCAGGAAGAAACTCTGACAGGTCAGGAATTAGAAGCACTGGTAAGAAATAATAAAAACTATGAAGATTTCCAAAACCAAGAAAGCCTCGACGACAAATATTCAGATCTTGTCTGGGGGAACAAAATAGTACTACATTCTCGGGGAAACCAAAGATAACAGCCAGCATACGGAGAAGAGAGAAACAAAAAATTATTTTTATAAATCACGAGAGAGAATGGGACAAAGGGCCGAGAGGTGGTCCATTCTGGGGACAGCCAGGAGAGAAAGGCATTCCTGCATGCGCAGCCTCGGAACACACTGGAACACAATCCTCCCCTCTTACACCCCAGGAGGAAATGGGTCAGGGCATGGGACTGAAGCCGCAGATCACACCTAGATTTGGGGATTATTTTAAAAATTTTTTTCAACCTCTTACTTTTTAATACATGACATTAATTCTGATTATTGTCAAGGCAGAGGGGCCCAGACACGTGTGAATGGCCTTCCGAAGCCTCTTCATTCAAGAATTTAACTATTATTATATTAATTATAATCCACGTAGAAGTGATGTATCTCTGTAGCTACATAGCAGTAAATTACAGAAGAAATTAACAAGCGATGGTTTGGGAGCATAAAGGAATAATCAATTATCATTCACCATGCTCTGCTCCACTAGCAGCTGAAACAGTGGACAGAGCGCCCACAGAGGCCACCCCTTTGCAGCTTTTAAAAATCTAAGACTGTTAAAAAGCCTTTTCCCTTGTACACTTTTAACAAATATTATTTTAATTTTACACAGCAATTTCTAAAGCCTATGTTCCACATATTTTGAAGTTTTACAGAAAAAAAACACAGACGTCTCTCTTCCCAAAATGTGTTGCCTTGTTTCGGCTAATGGGAGCATGTCACACCCACAATAAATAAACCAAAACAGACATCCCAGATCCAATGATATGGAAGCAGACCTCTTCGGCACACGAGTTTTTAATCAAGCCAGCCTGTCTTCCTGTGTTGTAGGAAAAAAAAAGGGCCCCGACTGTTAGATCTCTTGAGGGTAACACGACAGGAAGGAATTATAGGCCACAGACAAATCCACGGATCATTGAAGGAGGCACATACCTACATTTTACACATTTTACCTTTCTTTTTCAGAGGCATGACCAGACCAGGGACTTCCCCTGGAAGCAGGTGTGATGATATGAAGTGCATAGTGGATCATGCAGAGGTTCAAGATATTGCCAGCTGAGACCGGGAAGAACAGAAGAGCAAGCAAACCCCAGACTGTGACAGTTACAGCATAAACACTGGCAAAAACATTGCTAGCAAGTTCCATCATAATCTCTGGAGGGGGATTAAATCATTATACTTAAAAAATAGCTCAGCACTCTACTTTGCGTCTCGTGCGTACTATATTTTGTGAGAACACAGCTACACTGAAACAGTTGGGATGCCAAAGATCATCCATAAATAATGCCCTGTTTTCATTCTTGATATAATATCTTACAACTAAAATGCTGTAGTGGTATTCATGTGTCATTGAATTGCAGCTGCACAATGTGACCAAACGCGGATTCTGTCCCCAGCCTGTTGGAAACTGTGCTGGGGGAACCCTATGTTTCTGCGCACAGCATGTTAAAAACCATGAACTGGCGGACAGTTTGCTTATCTCTGCACCACCCATCCTCCCCCAGGGCACAGATCTCGCTGCTGATGGGGACAGGGAGTGTCACTGAGAAATCCAACTTCAGCCCTTGGGAGATGCTGCAGCCCAGGGCAGGAGACAACACATTCCATACCTGGATCCAAAATTGGGATGGGAAAACACCAAACATTCCTCCCGGATCCAATCTGGGATATGGGAACACCAAACATTCTTACCTGGCTCATCTGGGATTAGGGAAACCAAACAATTCCTACTGGTTCAGTCTGGGACTGGGCAAAACCAAACATTCCTACTGGACCAATCTGGGATTTGGGAACACCAAAACATTCCTACCTGGATCCAATCTGGGATGGGAACACCACAGGATCTTTTCCCACCTGCCCACTAAGAGGAACACCAGCCCCTGCTCTCCCCACTGCACTGCAGAGGAAATCTCCCCTTTCCCCAGCGATCGCTCCAGACAGAGCCACATTGCCACTGCAGGAGGGCTGCAGCCGCCATGGGATGGCACTGCCACCAAGCCCTGACACACAGGGGACACCTGGGAGCCTGACTCTGGCACTGGGTTGGGTTTTTTTCTCTTTTGTAATACTGCATGTGTTTTTAAATTTAGGGGCTCTCAAGTTCCCCTAATAAAGAACTGTTATTCCTATCCCCATATCTTTGCCTGAGAGCCCCTGAATTTCAAAATTATAATAATTGTGAGGGAGGGGGTTTGCATTTTCCATTCCAAGGGAGGCTCCTTCCTTCCTTAGCAGGCACCTGAATTTCAAACCAAGACAAATTGCTCCTGCTGTGGAGGCAGCAGCAGCAGCTGAGTGTTAGTTCAGTTGCAGTCCATATTAACCCCTCTGCCCCTGCACAGGGAGTGCAGCAGCTGGAGTTTGTTGTGGGAGCTGCAGGACAGGGGAGTCACCTCCAAGGGCCAGACAAATGTCGTTGTGTTTCATGGAAGGGCCTTTCTGATTGCCACAGTTGTTTAGAAGAAAACTTGTTTGAAGTCAGTTTTCCACGTGTGGGAATGTAATTTATTGGCAGTGAAAGGAGTCAGGACAAAAATGATGAGCTGAGCTGTTCTCACAAACTCTCTGTGTGGAATTAGGGGTTGGAGGGTGCCGTGTTTGTCCTGAGGAGCCTTGCAAGGACACAGATCAGTGTCTCTCCTGCTGCTGAAGTCAGAGCTCTGCAGAATTACAGCAACAAAGAACCACTGGACATAATGTCCTTCTATAGCAGAGGCTGGATTGTCCCCCCAGAGGAATGACAGTTCCTGGTTTTCCAGTTCCACGGGTCTGTAATTCCTGGGATTCAGAGCAAGGCAGAGAAGCAAAGGCACCTGATACCCAGGGGTTACCCTGACCTCTCCCTGAGAATTCCTCGTGACTGTGGATGCTCAATATCCCCTTACACCATGCAGCCACCGAGGCCTCAGACTGGGGAAAAAAAATCCCTTTTTGAGGATCCCACAGGGGCTGGGGAGGCAAATCCAGCCCTTGGTGTCAGTCACAGGCACGCACTGGCCAAGGGGACAAGCAGGCTCAAAGAAGTCATCCCACACTTGTGATTCCTCCAGAGGAAGGCTCCTCAAGGTGCTAATACATCTCCACTAAATAAAGAGCACGATGAGGCCCAACCAACATTTTAAAAATAACCCCAGCTATTTTTAAGTTATTAAAGTTGCTCTTCACAGGACATCCACTACAGAGTAGAGGAAAGGCTGTCTATAATTAGCAGTGTGTTTTCTGGCTAAAATGAGGAGGAAAGGTTTTCCTGCACAGGGAACTGACAGGAAAAGCTTTGTAACTTTTTGGGAAAGCAGGGATCTCCAAAATCCAAAAAGTGAAAAAGTGTTCTTTTCTTCTTCTTCTTCTTCTTCTTCTTCTTCTTCTTTTTCTTCTTCTTCTTCTTCTTCTTCCCGACGTTCTTCCTATTTCTATGTGTTTCTGCTGTGTTTTCCCTAGCTGTACTGATGACACAAGTCAATCAGTTCTGAGATGGTGATTTCCAGGGTGTTCAAACAAGTAATAGCCAGAAAAACCACAGCTGCCAAGGTGTCACAAGAACCACAGAGTTCAAGGTATCTTCAACTCTTTCCACCATGGTGATCCAGCATTTCTTTGTCTTGGAAACCCAGGGAGGAATGGTTACAGAAGGAAAAAGGTGCTCTTTTTCCAGATGGTTTTCCCACTGGAGATGAAATTTTTGCAGCAAACAAAATGGAATAAATGAAGTGTTACTATTTCAAATGGAATGTGAGGTACTGATAAGACTTTTTGTCCTCTCTGTCTGGAGAAGGCCTAGGATTGCTCTGCATGAAACATTTCAAGGATCTAGATGTGATTTGTACGTGTTGTCCCCAAATCCTAGAAACACAGAACTTCAAGGAAGGGTAGCGTGAGAGGAGACAAGCATATAGCAACAATTCTGTCAGTGTTTCTGGCCCATCCACCTGGTAGAAATGTAGATAAATTATAAAAGAAAGGCCTCATAAAATCAGGTTGTGCTCTGCTAAATGAATAGCTGGCTTGTCATTTCTATGTGCAGCTAAAGTAGTTTGTAAATTCTCATGTGAAAACAGTCCTGGGGATGAGAGTTTGTTAACAACAAACCATTGCTGGGTGAAAAACAACTGCACCTGCAGTAAATAAGAAATCAGTCTCATGGCAATCAGGAAACAAAACATATAAATTAACCAAGAACAGAGAGATTTGATGGACAAGCAAAACACCTTTTACTAACCAATGAGTAAAGTGCAGGCTTTTGGTGAAAGGAATGGATAAAAGGGAAAATGTGGCTGAAATAGAAGATTTTTCTGCCTTGGAAACTTCTGGTTGTTATTGTGTGGACATTTGTGACTGTGTGACACATCCACCCCATCCAGTGTGTCACACTGTGGAGGTTCCACCTCTGGGAAAACAGACCTGAGTGACTTCTGCTTCCCCTACATTTTTCAACCTCTGTGTACAGAGTTGTGTCCAGCACCAGTCACTGTTTCAGTCCACTTTGAAACTGGAAATTTCAAGCAAAAATCTGGTCTTCTCAAATTTCACTTCTTTTAAGGCTATGCAGAAATAGGGCCAGGATACTGTAATGTAAATTTAAAGGCATAATTCAATCTTCACAATTCTTATTTGTTAACTTTGCAGTCAAGACTGACTTCTTAAGAGAGATGAGGATTTTGACCAGCCTGTAACCACGAGCTTGCCCTGCTTCCTCCGTGGTCAACATTAAAGAAGGTTGGGTACTCTCAGATTTATTTGGAGATTCCAGGATGGCTTCCCAGGGCTGGATGGGAGATTGGGCAGGAATTTTTCCCTGGGAGGGTGGGCAGGAGCTGGGATGGAATTCCCAGAGCAGCTGGGGCTGCCCCTGCATCCCTGGCAGTGTCCCAGGCCAGGCTGGACATTGGGGCTGGGAGCACCTGGCACACTGGGAGGGGTCTCTGCCAGGGCAGGGGTGGCACTGGGTGGGATTTAAAGATTCCCACCAAAACCAGTCTGGAACCTAAAATATTTGCCTTACAACAAAGATATAAATCAGCCAACTCTTTGGCATAAGTAAAATGAGTGGTTTAAAGTGTTGGGAAAACAACTTGAAATTAAATTATCCTGCTGCACTTTTGAACAGAGCTGTTTGGGAAGTATTATAATTTTTTTTTTTTTTCTTCTTCCATTGACAGTAGCTGGCAGTTTCAAGGGTAAGCTGCTCTCTCAGTTAATTTCAGCTTTTATGTGAAATACCAAGAATGCAAGCAGAATGGAGAAGATGTGGCCACAAGGCCACAGAGTCCTGAATAGAAGCTGATTTTATTATGTCACTTAGTGTTATCTCCTTCTTACACGGACCTGCTGTGCCATTGCTGTTTACTTACTTAAAATGTTAATTCTTGACACAAAATTTAAGAGGAATCTTTCTGTTTTCATGAAATTACCAAGGTCAACGTGGAAAAGCTGTAATCAGTGATTTAAACATGTAACACCAACTGGAGACCTGGTTTTGTATTCCCAACATCCGTCAACTATTTTTATTCAATTTGCAAGACTTTTTATCTCCATGTGACTTGTTTTCCTGTCACAAGGGGAGGGACACAACCTACTTATAAACCACTGCATTTTCTGCCTTTTCCTGTGTTTAAAATGTGCCTTTACTGTTCTTTTAAATCCAAAGCCTGGACACCAGCCCAGAGAAAGCAAGAGATGTATAGACACAAGTCCAAACCCAGTGTAAATTATTACCAGTGATGCCCATGGCAGCTGCAGTGCATCAGGAAGGAAAATAAAGAGTAAAACATAGTAATTCAAACCGTTCTTTCCCAGTGTAGTTTCCAACATTTTCCCTTTTTTTTTTTTTTTTTTTTTAAATGACTTGTTTAAAATAATAAATTCCAGTCAGGACTCTTGAAATTCAGGAAAGAAAAGAATGTTTATTAGCACACAGGCACAACACCTTGCCTGGTATGCCTTACTAACAATACAAAGCAATAACCTCAGGTCAAAAGAGAAGTTGCAATACATGCAAAAAACATCTGGATTGTGCACTAAGTAACACGTTTGATATAGGTACATCTGTCAAATAAACACACATCTACTGCCCTAGGTAACAGAACTTCAGAGACTACCTCAGGGGTAAAGGTACAACAGAACAACCATCACTGAGCAGCATTTTGGACAAGAAGCATCCTAGACAGAGACATTTGACCTTTGGAGGCAAAAACTGTAACAGGCAAATAGCTGAGAGCCAGATCCCCAAAGACTTATGAAAAAGCTCTCGGTGAAGCCTAAGGTATTACCAGAATGAGGTCTGAAGGGTTTTGCCCTTGGTGAGAAAAATTATGAGTGGGTAAAAATGTCTCAGTGGGTGAGAGTTCTAAATCATCCAGGTTTAGTGTTGTTGCTAAGAGTGAAAGGATGAAAGACTGAAAGTTGATACAGACAAAGCAAGGTTTTTGTAAAACCCTTGAAATAAATAATACATGTGAAGGGGAATTCGGGGTAATTAACATGTCCTGAAATCAAAATCAACATGGTTTAAGTTAATAAATAATTAAAATAATTAAGTTCCTTTTTTATCCTACAGAACAATAATCAGTATTAAAAACTAGGAAAGCAGAAAGAGGACGGGGACCTCCTCCTTACTCCGAAATCAGGGTGATCAGTGCCAGTTGTCACCTCTCACCACGAAGCTACTGGTCTGTGTGTCACAGGACTAGCCAGAGGAAAGGGACAGGACGAACACACACGGCCACTGTGGGTTCCACAGGTTTTTCATCTACAGGATGTGCACTCGTGGGGAGGGGGGCTCGGTCACTAAACAACATCTGCTGGGTTCGGGGGGCTTGGGGGTGAAGGCTGGGGGTGAAGGCAACTCTAAACCCTGTGTCAGCGTGTGACGAGCGCTCTCCGTCGCTGAAGGGGACGTGTCTGTGCTGCTGCCCAGGGCCCCGGGGTCACCACGGTGACATCTGGGCTGCTACTGATGCGGGTGCCCGGGTCCGGCGGAGCCGCGGCTGGCGGCGCGCCCACCGCGGAGCAGTGGGTGAAAATGCTTTATCCCCATCGCCGCCAGCCACACGGCCCCACCGGGCTGGGAGCAGCCCCCTGCCCGCTGCAAACAGGCTGGGGGGGAGCTCAGAAGGCAAGTGGAGAGGCGCTTCGGCCCCTGCTCTGTCCAGAGCATCCTCAAGCGCGGGGCTCCTCCGGCTCGCTTGGTGGGAAAGAGAGCCCGGGATGCTCCCGCGGGGCAAAAGCTGCGAGGGACAAGGTCCTGAAAGACAGCCAGAGCCCGGTGACAGAGTCCAGAGGCAAAGAGTGGGTGTGTGAAGAGCGAGATCTCCGTCTCTATGCGGTATGGCTGTGGTGGGGTGGCACAGGGAACTGCTGTGCCACGCTGGGACACCACTGGGCTGAGCTGGTCAAACTGGAACTAGGCAAAGCCTCACACAAAGCAGGCTGCTGCTGCTGCCTACGGACTAATGGCACAGCCCCAAACATGCAGCTGGGCTGTGGCAGAGGCACTCGGGCCAGCTCAGAGGTGCAGCACTCAGCCCCACAGCCCAGCTGCAAGAACAGCTGTTTCCAGCTGTGGTGGCGGGGGTCTGGCTGCTGACAAGGTGCATCCTCGCTTCTTCCTGTGCTTTAACAAAAGCTTTGTATCCCCAAGCGAAAACATCAACGTTAGCCATCAGCAAGTCAAACATCACTACGATGTTATTATCACCACAATAATTTTAAAAACAATTCTGCTGCTGCTGCTGCTGTTGCTACGAACACAGATCAAGCATCCAAACTCTCCCGATTCTGACCTAAAGCGGCCACTGGGGCAAGAGGCAACCTTTGGCATATGAGCAGGATGTGCTTTCCCAAAGGGGCTGAACTGCCACGTTTTCCAGGGATTTTAAGCTCAGCCCCTCTGGCAAAGCCCAGGCCTGCCCCCGTGTCCTCCTCTCACCACACTGACCAACACACAGGTGTGAAGCACACAACAAGGGACTGTGACAGGAGCACGATGAAGATTTGTACCCTGTAACCCTAGGAACATCGAGGAGATTTGGTAAAACGGGGTACAGGCAGATAAAGCAGCTCTTTATAGCGTACAACAGAGATACCCATTCACACTGACAGCTGTTACATGTTTTCTCTGTTAACAAAGAAACAAATACCAACATAAGAAATCACTTTTTGGACCACGTTTTCCCTGTTGGCTCCATTACTTCAAAGTGTTTTATGAAACTACTGAATGGCAACTGCTTTTGTACAGGAAATACACAGTCAGTCGGTTTTGTGGTCCAAATAAACCATGCTCTTTTTTTTTTTTTTTTCCTTTTTTTTTTTTTTCTCCTCATATCATGCACTGAGATGCAATCAGCTTCTTGTCAGTCATTAGTCAAAAGAAACAAACACGTTTTTCACAACGAAAAGCTTCTATAATTAACATTTCTACAGCAATCGTTAGCCAGAACTATTTAAAGTGTTCCTAGCATTTCCTTCTCTCCTGCTGTCTGCTTTTCTAATGGAGGAATTTCCCGGTGTGGGTGATACCTCCCCACGCAGCTATTTACAAGGAGATGGTCCTTGTGGAGAAGGACCTTAATGAAATTTACAGTTGCTAAGGTACATTTGTAGATGCTGGCGGTCACACTCACACGGAACAAATGGAACTCATTGTGCAGCTCTGGGCTGGGCCAGCAATGTAATTATAAAGTGCAAATAAAGAAAAAAAAAAAAAAAAAACCACCCCACAAGCCAAGCAGGGCAGGTCCATTTTTCATCGCCAGCGTTAAGAAGCATCACGACTGTGTAAGAGATGTCAGATCAAATAGGCCTAAGTCACAATCTATTTTAAATCTGTCTCCCTGAGAGGATTTAAGGGAGGTATACGGTGATATAGCCCTATTTCTCCAACTGGCTGATTATCATTGGAAAAGTAAGGACACTTTTCCAGCCAATTTTTGTTTTCAACAGTGCTAACACCTGTGTTTTATACTATGATGTCCTTTACAGCGTCTGAGCTTACTTCCCATGCAGCTACAACAGGCCACTCTTGATGAGGAAAATACAAGAAGTACCAACTACTGTAGAAATGACATCTATCTACCTGGTATGTCACAAAAGCAGAGGCTCTGAAAACATTTACAAGTAGCACACTTTCTCAAACATATGCAAGTGATGATTTACCAGCTCAGATAAAAATACATACTTCATGTTAGCTGGCGTTCAGTGTTGGCCACTGGCACGTTCAATTTTACAGCTAAGTCAGTGCCAAATGGCTGAACCAAAAAAAAAAAAAAAAAAAAGACATTTTTTTCAAACCACCGATTCCACATAAAACAAAACTGCCACTCCAGCTCTGAGTGTTCACTGCTGATCACCACCTGCTGCCAGACAGACATTTATTTCTATGTATTTCTCTCCACAGTGTGTCCAGAAAAGTGCTCTGTAGCCTCGCTTGTCAGAGAAGCTGCAGGAGGTGCAGGAAAATAAAGTGCCTCTTCCAGGGCTGTGTGCAATGTGACTCTCCATCCCCTGCACCACCCCTCTGGGTCCCTCACCTTCCCAGCTGGCAACTATTTACAGCTATATTCCACCAGTCCATTTCCTCTCCATGCTGTAAATACTCCCACTGACAAAAAAAAAGATATTTACAAGTAATTTTTTACAGATACAATCAGTCACCTTAGAAAAGGCCTGACGAGACATTTTAAAGTAGAAAATGTTTTATAAAGAGTAGCATTAAATGTACAGCAGGTGTTTCGAACAACTGCAGATCTGAAGTTACTAGATGCTGTCTTAACGTTGCTCCAAAGTAGTGGATGAGTGCTAAAATCCTGTTATTTTCAATGAAATTAACACAATGAGAACACCACAGCCATTACTGCCTTAGTGAACACATAGCTAGCCATCAACCCAGCCACCTCACTTTGCTTTTTTATCCTAATACACCTGAGTGTGTCACCACCATTGGAATCTGTACCCTTGTCACGTGAGATGGCTGCAATGAGTGCCTGTTCACAGGAAAGTCTCCTGCTCTCCACAGAATCACAATCCCTAATGCCAAGCATGAACTTTTGCAAAGCAGAAATCGCTTAAGCCGGGTGGGAAGGGGTCTTTGCCTTTCACCTGCAACACGGGATTTGTGTTGCCCGAGAGGGAAAGGCTGCAAGACTCTGTATCTCTTGTTGGAAAAGAGAGCTGGCGTTCTTCTCAGGGTTTATCTTGGTGTCTGCAGGCGTTGCATGGTTCTGCTCAGTGCCCCAGAGCTGCCTGTGCAGGGCGGGCGTGTCAGGCAGGGAGCCGGGGCTCAATCTTCAGGGACAGCTCGTACAAAGTGTCCTCGTCGATGATGAGGGTCTTGTCCAGCAGGTAGTGAGTGACCTGAGGTGGGGGAACACAGATGGACAGGTGTCCAAGTCTGGAATTATGAGGAGTATCTCTTTGCATGTTTGAGAGATTTTAGAATCTCTGACAAACAGTGTTTTTAACCTTTCTCCATGGAAAAAGGGCTTTTAGGCTCTGGAATGAAGCAGAGTTTTCAAGAGTGTGTATTAGAGAGTAGAATAGTGTGTAGTTTTATCACAGGGTGAGAATTTTAGATATATAAGGTTTTTAGGATGGAAAGCAGGTGATGGCAAGATGGAGGAAGCACATGACTTTTGGGCTTCCTTCTTCTTCCTCACCTCTTCCATGTTCTGCAGTGAGGTGGCACATTATAGTTGGTTTAGAATAGAGTTTAACCTTCTAACATAGATAATATTTATTGGAGAAGTATTATAAATATTGATTATGTGGATTGTAGTATAAATATCCACGCCACCCTGAGGGTGGGAGCTTTTAGTATTTCGTAGTGAGTAGTTGAACATTAATTTTTTTGCACTCTGTAGTTAGCATTAGAGCATTTCGCATTTTGTATTGGGTAATGGAGCTTTGGTGTTTTGTGCTTTGAACTGTCCTGTAGGGAAGAACTCTGCAAGTCAGGAACAGAATGTAATGATAAGAAAAAATAAGTTATGAAGAAAACATAAGAAGAAAAGTCCTGCGCCCTTTCCTTCAAGATCTCTGGCTGGTGAAAACAAAACTGTATACATTCTTGGAAACAGAAGACAAACAGCTGAATGGCAGAGGCAGAGAAAAACAAAAAAAATTAATTTTTTCTAAATCCGAGAGACAGGCTGCATTGTAACTGCCACAGAAATCTCCCAGCTTCCTTCCCCTGCCAGCACATTTTGGATCCTGGGATTGCCTCGTGGAATGCTGCTGGCGTAAAGATGCACCTGCAGCACTCTGAGGATTAATTAGGGTTAATTCCTCTTAGGAATGGGTGAATCCTTTGCCCAGGTTTCCTCAGCCCAAGCTGCTCTTCTGGAGTCTGAGATGAGCCTTCTCTGAGGGCTCTGGCCATAGCTCCATCACAAATGGAAAAAAAATTGCAGGATGCCTCAGCAGGTGCTTGGGGTATCTCCTGACCCTCATCCCAGGATCTCAGGGCAGGGAGAACACACCTCACACCTCACACTCACACTCCTCTGGCTCTGCTTGAGTTGTGTTTGCTCTGCCTGTGATAAATTGAATGCATTCTGCCCAATATCTAATATTAATGGTGCTTTTAAAACACACCATCAATTATTCTGGCTGCTCAGTTCTCAGCTACTCTCAAGATCACTTGAGGTGGTTGTGCCACTCATGATTCTGAAAAGCCTGCTTCCAATTAAAAAATTCACCAAAAAAAAAATCAGATTTTTTTGTACAGGCTGTGAACACACCTCAGCAGGTGATTGGGGCATCTCCTGACCCTCATCCCAGGATCTCAGGGCAGGGAGAACACACCTCTGAAGGCTGCAATGCCCAGAGACCCTCCAAAAGAGCAAAAAAACTTCTTTACAAGGCATCAAACAACGAGTCCCTGTAGGGTGAGGGTCTCATGCCACGGACACACCTGCACGTGTGGAAGCAGAGGTCACCAGCTGTAGCTTTCAGTGCCAGCTGTGCCTCACAGGTGCTTGCTGTCACAGCCTGATGGCAGCAGCAGGCAGGAGCCTTACCTTCTGCTGGTGCTCGATGCGGTAGGAGGTCTGCTGGAACTGGCGTATTTCCCTGATGATGTGTGAGATCTTTCAAGAGAACACACGGAGGTAAGTGCAACTGCAGTTTGACTTCAGCTAAGCCACACAAAGCAGGAATTGTGCGCCAAACTATTTCATTTAACTTGGGAGGAGGGAAGGGAAGGTGGAAATCATCCCCCAGCAGCTGCCCAGGATTTCACTCCCCCAAATCAAACATTTATTCCTCAGCCAGGCTCAAGTGAAGCACCCTCCCTCCCCTCTGCCCATAATAAAACCTCACTGTTCTTTGCCTCGAGTGTCCCTAAAATGGGCATTAAGCTGAGATTAGAGGAGAAATTCTCATGCCTCCCTCTGAGGAGCTGTTACAAAACAGCATTACATGGCAGTGGGAGAGACATCAACTTTAAAGTGCTTTTCAGATAGACCAGAGCACACTTTGAAAAGAACATTGTGATTACTGCTTCCTGGTGAATCACTGCATTCCTGTAATTCTGGTCATTTAAAAAAGCTTTTTCTTGCTCCTTCACCAGCTTCAGGCAGCTAAGGGTTTTTTTGCTCTTTTCTGAGAAAGAAAACTGGGGAAAAATTCAGCCTGTGAAAATGCCCAGCCTGCCAGAAGGTGGTGATAGAAGACAGGGTTGAGTAATTGCTCTCCAATCCCTGCCTCTTTCCCAGAGCACCAAAGCACCTTCTCCAAAGGAAAATCCAGAGGAGTTAGAATGAAATCAATAATTAACTCACACAACCAAACACCTGCACGTAACAGACTGAAAATTACCATTCTCATTTTGGAAAAATTGACAAGGCCTTCCTCAGTGAAGTTGGGTGTTCCTTCCTCAATAAATGCCAGGTCAGTCAGGTACATCCCAAGGTAGGGAACAGCAGGTGGGTTACAGCTGTAAACCAATAAATCAGTTTATTTGCCAGCAGCTACATTTGAAAATGCTTTTTTTAATAACTTGCACAAACTCTTTACTACTTTGCCCAGTTCTAATCAATGGGGAGCATTCCTTTCCAGGACAAGCAGCTCCTCTGGCTCTGCTTAAGTTGTGTTTGCTCTGCCTGTGATAAATTGAATGCATTCTGCCCAATATCTAATATTAATGGTGCTTTTAAAACACACCATCAATTATTCTGGCTGCTCAGTTCTCAGCTACTCTCAAGATCACTTGAGGTGGTTGTGCCACTCATGATTCTGAAAAGCCTGCTTCCAATTAAAAAATTCACAAAAAAAAAAAAAATCAGTTTTTTTGTACAGGCTGGAAGCAGTGCATAAATTGTAGAACACTTGACACAGAATATCCTGGATATCAAAATTACAGAATGTCAAATGCAATTTGGCAAATCAATTAAAGGAAACAATATACAAGGACTGCTGCACAAAAGAAGCAGGCTGTTTTCCAGCACAGGAGAAGAAATATCCTTGTGCCTTTGTCCTATGTTCCTCCTATAATTTATTGTCAAAAACATAATTTGTTGTCATATGAATGGGTCTGTGACCTGACACAGGCTTAGTCCCAAGCCCTGCAATTCTAAACAAGAACAATCCTGTTTTTCATAAAAACTGTAATTTATAAAGCTGGCCTTACACTTATTGAAAAAGTTTATCAGTGTAAGTGAAACCCCAACAGGGAATGCTCACACAGAAAAATAGTTTAATTTGTTTCAGTAATTCTCTGGAGCTACTATGTTTACCATAGGGGTATTAAATCACAGCACATTCAGCAAAACAATAATGCCAAATAGAACCAACCTAGAACTTTAAAAGTTATTAGGCAAAAAAAGACAAAAAACAACCAACCTCCCCCCCCCCAAAAAAAAACCCAAAACAAACAAACAAACAAAAAGCTTAATCCAAGCAAATTTATCTCTAACATGAATTATCCACTGTTTTTAAAAAAACACAGTTGTATACTGTAGGGAGGCATACTTTTTGAGCATTTCTCTCAGGTTTTTAAATCTTCCTTCAGATGACACAGTCTTCTGAAGCTTGTCCATGAGTGCTTTTGTCTAGGAAGAAAATGCATTACAAATATCATTGCTGGTGCACTTAAATGACTGGAATTAAATTCTATCAAAGGTGTAATTCACTTATCATCCCTACCCCATTTTCAAGAGTGGTGCAACAGGCATTAGGAATTTAGTTTTACTTCCTCCTGTCTTTCTGAAAGTGGAGATTAAACCCACACATTTATTACATTAATGGCCTGGAATTCAGTTTGCTGTGCCCACAGGAGTCCTACATTTGGTGAGGATTCTCAGCTGCATTTCTGAAGTTGGTGACAGCAAGGGGTGGTCACTTCCTTGGAGCTTGCACTGAGCTGATTTTGCCTCCAAGTTCCAGGGAAAAGCTGAGTATGTAAATCAGAATATATTCATGTCTTACACAAATCACTGTCTGCGGGCATCACCAGACCCTGGTTCCTTCCTAAGTGAAATAAATTTGATTTTCAGCCTGTTTGTGCTACTGACTTGAGACTTGAGTGTAGAGAATGATGAGAAATTCATCTTATTTGAAACTGAATTTCCAAGTAAGAGAGAGCTGTAGGCAGACAGAGTCACTTTCTGCTACACAGCAGGCAGATAAAAAACCCAGATTGCATTCCCAATAGGTACCAGAGGACTGTGCCACAACATCAACCTGCTGTGGGTTTGGTTTCTCATTTTTTTAATTGAAAAGTTTAAGAACCAAACAAATTCTGTCCATAAAACTTTTTGCAGGCAAACTCACTTATAACAGTTTGTATTGAAAGAATTTTTAGCAGATTTTTAAATGCAAGAACACAGCACCAGCTGTGAAGCAGCTGAGAAAAAGCTGACTGGAGAAGGTGATACAGTCAGAATGTATTTTAATTGAATTTCTCTGAACCATTTAAAACACAGAACATAAAAGAATGGATTATCTTCATCCTGACAGCCCTTTTTTTTTAATGTTTTTGTCTTGTTTTTGTGGCTGGCAGTCATCCTCACAGTTTCTGCTGATGTTCTCAGCAGCCAGGTAAGGGTTTAAGAGAGGAGCTCACTGCACCTACACTTGAGCTCCTAAATGAGAAAGAAGAATTTTTATCAACAGCCTCTTTCTGGGTAGAAAAAAAGTCAGGTATTTGGGAGGTTCTGACCTTCCTAAAAGCCTTCTGCACAGGCAGCTCCTATTTCAGGCACCTGACCAGACTTTGGTGAATTTAGTTTACTTGAACATTTCAGCAGTTCAGGCCAGGCAGTCTTTGGCACTTGCCAGCTATGTTGAAAACATTTTGTTCCCACAGGAATAAAAAAAATTAAAAATTACACACAGAAGTCCTGGAGAGGAAATGCCAATCCCACATAGTGGCAAAGCAGAAATATTCACAGGAGGGGATCCTGTCCCAACCCTGGGGCGTGGTGGATGATGAGATCTAGAACCGCCAGGCGTGGCTGATCTAGAAGGGCACCAAACAGGTGTTGTCCTCACCTGTTTGGACACCTTGGCCCAGGTTTTCTTGAGCCTGTAGATGGCACTCCTGTTGAGGGCTGAGGTGATCTCCAGGACGCCGTTGTAGTTGTGCAGGCAGCGGCAGATGTCAGCCACAGCCACCCACTTCTCGATGGCACCCGCCCGCGAGGGCGCGTCGGCGTAGCTCATGATCTGGGAGGCCACCAGGTTGCTCATCTGGCCACAAAAAGAGGCAGGGGCTCAGAAAGGGGTTGAAGCACAGACCCTTCTGACGTGTCACGAGTTGATGGACAAGGCAGGAAAACCCCTCAGCTAGGCAGGATGGCTTTTCATCAACCAGGGTGATTGGTGAAGGACAGCGGAAGGAGATTGGAAAAAAGGGTTGGAGGTGGGTGGAGGGGATGGGGACAGGGAGGAAGGGCTGGGGATGCAATGGGAAGGTCTCCTGTTGCACATAGGTAAAAAACCTCACAGCAGAAAAAAGGCCTTGAGAGACATGGCTGCTATTCTGGCTGAGTTAAGCTCCCAAGAGGAAAGAAATTAAAAGAATGAGAATTGGTTTGCACAGCAATGTATTCTTGCAAAAAGGCAGTTCACACCTGTGAAGAAGAAGATTCTACCCTGTGAGAGGCATTGAGGAAAAAATGTAAACATCTCTTCAGAGAGAGAGCCTTAATATATGCAGACACAAGCACCTTCTAACCAATAAACTGAGTTTCAAAGAACTGCTGACCTATTAGATTTATACACAGTGCCTTCTATAAATCCTATGAAAACATGAGCTATCTGAATAAAGATGGGGCTACTGCTGCTTGCACTTTGAAGTGTCCATGTCTCTTCTATGTGACTCAGCAGCAAGTCTCCAAGCCATCAGTGATAAATCTGTTTCGGAAGTCTCCCAGTAAAATTCAAGGAAAATGATAAAGGAGGAAGACCTCTTTAGGGACACAGAGGCATTAAACAGAATTGGTGTTAAATTTCTCTGGAGAAATTCCAGTTTCTTCGGTGGGCTGAAAGGCACTGCGCTACAGCTTAAAATGTTCTACTCTCCTAAATTGCCACAGAAATGCTGAGTACCAGTTATTGAAATGAGAATCTTCGTCTGCTTTGATTTAAATGGTTAATTACAAAGAGGCTGGAGCATTCAGTTGCTAACAGATAACACATTGCAACAAAACTCAGTATTTTTGTTCCAGGCATCAGAGACAGTCCATGGGGTTCCTAGAAAGCAAATCTGTATTTGAGAGTACTTACATCATTAAAATGTTGACTAGTTTTCATAATATAGGGTGTTCTCTCATTTTTATCCGCTTTCATCCAGCCCTGCCCAAGGAACTCTCTAGACATTGATGGGAGAGAAAAAAGCAGACAAAATATTCATAAACACAGTACAGAGTCTGTAACCACAGCCTAAGCAGATTTCTAGAATACCTTAATTTGCTGGAAGCTAATAACACAGCTTTACACTAATTCCAGCATCTTACTATACCATTTTTAATGCTGTCTGAAATGGTAAATAGTGTAAAGAAGATTTATTTTTCTCTTAATCCCTTCTCTCACACACACACCCCCATCACCCCATCCTAATTTCCAGCACTGTGACCATATTTACACCACGTTATCCTTTTATGTGTGCAAACCCTTTTGTCAGGGGCTGAGTTGGGGGTGTGGTGGCCACCCCAGCCTGGTGGCCACTGTCCCCTCAAGGGACACTCTGTGACAGAACATATCCTCCCCCTCTCTACCACAGACACTTGGTGCTGATATGGAGGAGACAACCCAGGGGCTGAAAAACCCAGAAAGCAGTCATCTCTGGTGCCAAAGGGCCTCGGGTCCCAGCTAAAAATCAACATCCTGGTCTGCAGTGCAGATGTGGGAAGAGATAAAGGGAATATTCTCAGCCACATGACAAACTAGAAAAGAGTTATCACACAGGCAGGAGCCTCCTGCACCCTGAAAGTGTTTGAGACTTCTGCCTGGAGTTTGGGCACAGATTCTGTGCTTACTTCCCTGAGGGATTGAGGGATAGGATCTCGATGTGTGCCCCACCTACAACTGCAAGGTAAGATCCATTCAACCCTAAGTTATATTATTTCTTCACTAGCTGTAACATTAATGGTACCTTTAACCTCACACCTGCCAGTGTTAGTGGTTTTATTGTTATTCTTATTCCTCTGGAGTATTAGTTTGTTTTAAGTCTCATGTCTGTTATTTTTGTGTCTATTAAATAAATAATCCATTCTACAACAGACAAAATCAGATATTATTAAGGAACTTGCAAAAGGGAGGAGGTTTTTGGTGTGCTGGCCACCTCAATTAAAGCTCCTGCCTGCTGCCAGAGGCTGGGGAAGAGGGCAGGGACTGATCTGGAGGCCCAGGTGTGTTCATACCACACTCACTCGTAGGGGATGCTGCGGAACACGACGTGGTCCAGCAGGGTGATCTGCTCCGCCAGCTCCATGGCCGACAGCGTCTCGAAGCACTCGGGCTTGGGGCAGTCTGTCTGCAAAAGCAAGGGGGACACTCAGGGGTCATCTCTGGGTGCAGCTGCCTGGGAACCTCCAGCACAGGGTTGTAATTTGTCCGAATCTGGAATTACGAGGAATATCTCTTTGCATGTTTGAGAGTTTTTAAGATCTCTGACAAACAGTGTTTTTAACCTTTGTTCATGGAAAAAGGGCTTTTAGGCTCTGGAATGAAGCAGAGTTTTCAAGAGTGTGTATTAGACAGTAGAATAGTGTGTAGTTTTATCACAGGGTGAGAATTTTAGATAGATGGGGTTTTTAGGATGGCAGACAAGTGATGGCAAGATGGAGGAAGCACATGGCTTTTGGGCTTCTTCCTTCTTCTTCCTTGCCTCCATGTTCTGCTGTGAGGTGGTACATTATAGTTGGCTTAGAATACAGTCTAACCTTCTAACATAGATAATAGTTACTGGAAAAGTATTATAAATACTGATTATGTGGATTGTAATATAAATATCCATGCCACTGGGAGGGCAGGAGCATTTGGCATTAGGAATTGGGCATTTGGGGCTTTGGAGTTTTGTGCCTTGAACTGACCTGCACTGAAGAGCTCTGCAGGTTAGGAACAGAATGCAATTATAAGAAAAAATAAATTATAAAGAGAAATAAGAAGAAAGTCTCGCAGCCTTGCTTTCAAGATCTGTGTCTGGTGAAAACAAAACTGTATACTTTCTCGGAAGAAGAAAAACAGCCAGCCGGCAGAGACAGACAAACACAAAAAAATAATTTTTATAATTCCGAGAGTAATTAACTTCGGGATAAGGAGCGATGCCTCCTGGAGGATGAGCTGGAGCAGAGCCCAGCCAGAGCAGAATAATAAATTGGGGATTTATTAAAAGGTCTCACTGGGCACACCTGGGCAGTGTAAGAGCTGGGCCACACCCAAGGTGACCCCAAAATGGGCACAAAATGCACACCTGGCCACCTGGGCTCACACTTTGATAAATTCTGATCCATCAGCATTTTGGATTATCATCATAATTTTCCAATTCCAGCTCCAGGTTATGAAGCTCCATCCTCCTCATTTTCCCACTTCACCCTTGGTTTTCCCCATGGGCCTGAAAGTTGTCCTTGATCCCAAACTAAGAAGGAATTGTTTTGTCTCCCTACTCTGTGAAAAGAGCTCAGCAACACTGAATATGAAACCTAAAACTGCCCACCAAAACAGCACAGAGCCTGAAAAATACAAAAGCTAAAACTTAATGCATCAAGATGAATAAGGATTAATAACAATTGCAGACAACACAACCCCCTGGCTGGGAGCTCTTTTACAAAACAGGCACGCATCAGTTCAAGAGTATGAGTGTAGGTAAATTAAACTCTGCATATTCTGCACTTATAATTTCATATATATTAATATCTTCCCCCTTTTTTTTAAGTCTTGAGATTTTATACAAATACTGAAGTTTTGACGTGTTCATTTCTGATATGGGCTCCAAAATCTTACAATCTCTAAACTGAAATGGACATTCCTGGTATAAAAGAACAATATATCTGTCCAGAAATACTTTACAGTTTGCAGTTGTGTTACATTTTATTGACTAATTTAAATACACAACATTTCTATAGGAATATTTATGTTTAACTCTCTAGATGAACTTACCATCTGAATGATATCCTCTATTTTCAAATGGTTATCATCTTGATCATCCTGAGAAAGAGTCCTGAAAAATAAAGTAGCAGAACATCCTATATAAATAAAATTGTCCATGTTTACAATAAAACTCTATCATGGATCAGCAAAATGGTTTATCTAGAATAAATCCTAAGTCTGAAATTCAGGAGGTAAAGAAAAAAAAAAATCTGTAGCTTAAAAAGTCATGTCTTGCTTTAAGTAAAAGTGTATAAGCTGTTACAACATCAGAGAAATATAAGGTAAAATATTTCCATGGAGATTTAAGATCTCTCAGCTTATGAATCCTGGAAATTTTCTTGTTCAGTGTCCCACACTGAGCTCAGAGTTTGGAAAACGCACAGCAAAACTGCAGCTTTTACTAGTAACAAGGACATGATTTCCTCCCAGCAATAAAAGTGTTCACAAATGTTTCCAATTCACAGGAAACCTGTGATGGTTATGGTTATTTCAGAGTAATGGGTCAAAAACCAACTCGGCAAAAGTAAGCATTGATCAAACACCATCTACCCTGGTGCAGCATGTTGGCACAAAATTACAGGATCTTACCCCTTCACGTGGAAATTTCAGACACAAAGAAGCCTTGAAAACATTGGATTTATGATTTACAGTAGTGAGAAGATTTTAGGAGAAGGGAATGCAATGCAGAATGTGAAAGGCAGTCTGAAAGGACACAACAAGGTGCCCAGAAGTCACCCTGCTGGTTCCCCTCAGGGTGAAGGTGCAGGTACAGCCCTGGCTCTCTGCAGAGGCTCCTGCCCAGCTGGATGCCCCAGGACAGTCCAGGTGACCATCCCAAAGTCCTGCAGGTGGCTTCAGAAGCACAGCAGCAGGTTCCTCCAGCCCTCTGCTGCTTCAATCTGCCGTGCAGGCTCTGCAAGGACCATGGAAAGGGGCGAGAGAGCATCCCTTGTCCTGCAGACCTCAGCTCTGGGTGTGCAGCATCACCTTGCACCAGGTGGGTGTGCAGGAAGCTCCCATTCCAGCACACCAGGTACTTCTGCTGCTGTTTCCTCTTGGTTTACTCACCTGAGGGCTAAAATTAAACAGAGACACACAGAGACAGGATCTCAGACACCTCCTTCCCTCCATTTGCAGCCTTCCAAATGCATGCAGAATGTTTGGGTCCTTTAAAAATAAGAGCTGGAAACACCTTGTGTGTGACAGGCAAGGCATGTTTAGCTCTCCAGTAGGACCCTAAGCTTCTTGCACAGATAATAAGGGAGTGCAGCCTCAGTCCCTGTAAATAGCCTGGCAATCTGTCCTCCAGAGCAGCTTATTTATTATTTTTTTGTTTGTCCCTCATGCCTGGGGGCCTGCAGGACAGTGTTGCTCACCCTGTGACAAGAGCCTCTGGCAATGCAAACCACCCAGGCACTGTCCCTCTGCCCCAGGCATCCTCATCATTCGTGTAAAATCCATCATCTGAGTTACTTCAATGTAACTTTTGTGTTGGATCAGGGCCCCACCTTTGATACAGAAATCTTTGTATTTGTTTGATATGACACAAAGAATGAAACATGGGATTCTTAAGAGACTGAAAACTGCTTACTTTCCCCCATTTTTTCCTCCTGATACTGTCTACCATGACATCTCATGTTTTATGTAGATTTCCAATCTGTCATTTTAAACAGATGCCTTTTTTTTTTTCCTAGCACAGTGGTCCCATGAAAAAACAACAAAACGAACTCTCCTTTTATCCATAAATATTCTACAGTGAAATCTGCAGAGGACAACAGATCTGTAGACTGGTAGTAATGGGGTTTTTTTGACAGCATCAATAGGAGCTTCCACTTTATTCTGTGCTGTTGTCAGCCTTGGGAATCCCAGTCTTAACAGAGGAGTGGGAACACTCACTGGGCTGCTCACCCCTGCTTGGACAGATCCCACTGCACACCCTGGAGAGCTCCTGGGAGCTGGGAAAAAAACATATCCTTGTGGACAGAGGGACAGAGGGACTCTCCTGAGCAGTGTCACCCTTAGGGAGGAACACTGGACAGGGTGACACCTCCAGCATCTTCAGAAATGAAGGAAGAAAATATAAAATAAATACCTTTCTAATTCTTGGAATCACCAGTTAAGGTTCTCTCTCTCACTATTCTTCATGCCTGACCAGGCCAAACATTAAAATAATAATAATAATAGTAATAATAATAGTATTTTCTACTTGAAAATACTAGCATGTGTCTTGTCCTTTCTTTGTGGTACATAAAGCATTATAAAAAATATTTCAAAGCTGGTGCAAGTTAGAGAACCTGAAGAGGGTTGTTTGGCGAGATCATACAAGGCAGAAAAATTGTTCATCCATCACATGTTGACATCTGCATATCCCTCAATTTCATTTAAGTTTAGTCTGAAGAAGGAAGGGGAGCTGTTTCTTGAAGCAACCTCTTTTTCTCCAGATAGTATTATCTATCAAAGTTATTCACTGCTGTTCAGTCTGATTTTGCACCTCCCTGCTTCATTATCAATTAGATTTTACCCATATTTCAGGGGTTAGTAAATCAGGCTGATAAAATCTCAAGCAAAACATACATTGAGAGGTTTGCCTAGCTTTCAGAACAGATAGTGAATTAAAAAAAGCTTTTTTTACCCTGAAGAGAAACCCTGTCAGTCCACACAACAGAAATCCCATTATGCAAGAAATACCAGCTGCTTTGTTTGATGACTCAAGGCATGAAGCAGCTCAGCATCTCCCATCAACATTTTCCTTGTCATTCATATTCTCAACAGAGCCTTTCCCAGAGATGTCCGTGATGTATCTTAGGAACACAAACCAACTTTTCCTGCTCCTCTGATCACTGCTAAAAAGGGGATGGGTTTTCCAAGGATGTGCATGCATGCAAAGGATGGGGCAGTTTGTAAAAAGTCTAATTTTTACCCAACATCCTTCAGGGAGACACAGAAAATGCCAGTGGTAAGCCTCAGAAAGCATGATTTTTTTTTTTTTTTATGAACGCTTGAAATTGAATTTTTGGTAAGAAATGCTCGTCCTAAGCCCATTCTGCATTTGTCAACCTTTCAGACTCAGGAGTAGGCTACAAAAACTGAGATGTGGGTAAAGCCAGGGCCTACAGTGACAGCTGACAGGCAACCCAGAATTCTGATAAAACACATGTTTTAGATAAAATGCCTGCAGCAAGCACCTCTGCAGAGCAACAAAATTTTACAGCACTCACTTAGCATGTGGGTGGGTGACTATTTTTATGAAGGGCACATCAACTGGATTATTCCTTCTTCCCATTTTCCACCCATCCCAGAGAAACCTTCTGAATGAAAGTTGCATCAAAACTTCCAGCTGCGACAGATCTGTGCTTCCTTATGAAAAGCATGCTGTCAGAAATCTTCAAACAAATTGGTTTCTAACAACAGTACAAAAAAAAAAAAAAAAAAAGCCTTTCAGTTCCAGGTAATTTATATTTCCTCTCTAAGTAGTATTAGGTGACAGGTCTCAGTTCAGAAGGAAATCAGAAAGATGATGTGTCTCCAGGGAGCAGGCGGAGCAGGTTTTCTCCAAGCCAGGCCCTGGAACAGGAACCAGGAGAGGAACAGAAAGCCTGGGATCATCTCTGCCCATTATTCAGGAGGACAGACCCTGGGTGTCCTTAGGACGTCCAGGGGGATTCACCACAAGTCCCTGCCTTGGTTCTGTCACTGTGGAGAAGGGGAGGCCTTTTCCCAAGTCCTTGTTCAGTAAAAAGGCAAACTGGACTCTTGGTTGTTGTCACTCTCCAGGTTGTTTATTATTTTCTGATCAGCAATTTCTGCACACCAGGCTTTACACCAGCTTGGCATGAGGGAGAAAAGGCACCAAAAAGCCTCCAACAAACAGAATCAAGGTTCTCTTCAAGACAATTCACCCAAATCTCACCAAGAATGGACGTGATTTCTATTTTTCTACCAATAACTAACTAAATCTCTATTCAGGTGACACTGTGGCAAATTGTGCCCAATGTTCCTGTGTCCCCAACACTGCAGAATGTGGAGGAGATGAAGGAGGAGAAAGAAGCCTGAAAACCACAAGGATCCTCCAGCTTGTCTTCATCTACCTACCATGCTAACAAACCCAAAAATCTAAATTTCTCACCCTGAGATAAATTCCATATTCTGCTACTATCTAATTTACATTCTGGAAAGTTCTGTTTGATCCCAGAGCCTGGGGAGCCCTTTGCATGGATGAAGGTTAAAAGCAGTGTTTGTCAGGGGGGGTTGGATCCTTCAAAACTTGGAGAGGAATATTCTCTGCATTCTGGGTTCCAACACCTAAAATCAGTGAATTTGGATGGAGGATCTCCTCCATGGCAGGGAGTGGCAGGAGAGCTGAATTCTCTGCCTGCACTTTGTCTTGTAGTTTGGTGCTTCAGGTAAACACAGGGTCCCACCACAGGGTTCTTTGGTGCTGCAAACCCTTCACAGTGACCCTCAGAACCTATGGAAGGAAGGCTGAAGGAACTCGAGAAGTTATTTTTTTTCCATTGCAGACCCTCTCTCCACACTCAGAATACCCTGACAGGACAGAGAATCCCCACTGTGGTGCAGAAAAGGGAAGGATCCTGCAGGAGGGACCCTGTGGAGCCTCTTTGGGGTGACTCAGAGGAGCCTTGGCCTGAGGCTGAGCATCTCTGGGTCAGCAGGAGCACAGTTCCTACAGAAAACAGTGATCCCTGGAGAAAAGGAGCAGCCAGAGCTCTCCAGTCTGGGGCAGAGCAGGTTCAGTGCTTGGCACGACCTCCTGAACCAGCCAGGGCACCACGGGGCAAAGAACAAACCCCAGGTCACCACATCCTGCCCCTGCACCACAGCCAGCACTTCTGTTTTGAGTGGAAATGTAGGAAAAGCTGAGTTCCTCTGGGTTTGTGCAGTTGTGTTGTCAGGGAGGGCACAGGCAGGTCAGTGCCACCTCTCCTGACTCTGATGGTTTCTCAGCCTTCACGAAATCAGTCCCAGAATTGTACAAGGATGTTTCTGAGAGGAAGGAGGGATTTGTCTTTCCAAACGAGCTGTGAGGCTGCTGGGGGATAAAACCAGCGCTGAGAGGGAACAATGGGGAGGATTCCACTGTTTGAGGAATGGGAAAAAAGAGATTTGCCTTTACAAACGAACTGTAGGTTTGCTGAGAAATGGAATTGGATATTGAAAGAGGAAAGAAACAAGGGGAGAAGCCATAAATTCCCTGAGAATTAAAAATGGAGGGTTCTACATTAGAGGGGAATCTGAGGGATCAGGGGTTGGGGCAGTCTGTCCCTCTCAAGGACCTCAGCCTGTGGGGAGAGAGAGAGGGGAATGGGGCTGGGAAATTGGGGTAAAAAGGAGGGAAATTGGGATAGAAAGGTGGGAAGTTGGGATAAAGTTTTGGAGGCTGTGTCTTCCAAAAACTGAGAGTCCCCAGGGGAATGCCACATGGCCTCTCCCTTTATTGGGAAAAAGTTACAGGACTCCTCTGTCTCCTTTTTGGACACAGACCTCTGGTGTTTGATTTTCCTGGTATTTTCAACCTGCCAGGAAATCTGACCCCCCCCCGACAGAAGCTATTCCCCCCATTTCATATTCTGATTATTGCAAAGTTGGGTTGTCAAAGAGGAGCTGGTTCTGCCTCTGAATCCACCACCACTCCTGAGGAGCTGGAGGAGCAAGGGGACCCCTGGATACCCCAGGACTGTGTGCTCACAGTCTCCAGAGCACAGCAGGTCCCTGCTCCCACCATCAGGTTCATCGGGGTTTTTTAAAGCTTACAAATATTCCCATTTTAAGAATGTGTAATAAAAGTTAAGGGCTGTGGACACACACTCCTGTGCCAGTGTCAGAGATAAAGATACACACAAACAGCTGTAGATTACTGCTTATATTCTGTAATTCCTTTTACTCACTTATCTATATAACCTTGCTGAGAGCCTGTGTCTCCAGCAGCAATCACAGTGCTTTGCTAAACTCTGGAAATCACTCTTAATTACCAGATATTCCCCTGAGGTCATCTGAACACCTCCCCCTTCCAGTGAAAGGCTGAAAAATTGTATTGAAATTTAAATCAGGTAGTAACAGGATTGAAATATTTCACTCCAAGTTGTCCAGCAACACCCATGTATGTCTAGCAGCACTGCCAGTCTTGAAAAGCAATACAGGAGTTTTGAGCCTAGGCTAGAAGAAAAAAACTCTTTTTCTGTTTTTTTGGGGGGGTGGCGGGGGGGTGTTGTTTATTTGGTTTGTTGGTTTGTTTGTTTGTTTTTTCCTTTGCCAAAAAAAATTGAACAGAAATTTCAGAGAATGGTCAAACATTCAGTCTGAATTTTTTAAAAATTTGGGAAAATGCAAATATCAGATGACCTGTACTCGCTGGTGTATCAGACATGAGCATGTTCAGGTACTCAGTAATCAGTTCTAGGAGGCAAGAGAGGACAAACAAAAACAACCATTTCCTAGAACTGCAGAACAAGGATGCAAATGGAGACAATTCATTGTTTACACATAAATACAGAGGTCCATTTCTTGATGCAACTGCTAGTGGAAATTGGCTCATTTGGAACTGGGGACAGGAAATTGTTGACCAGCTTGCATGGTAAAGATCTATAAATCCATCAATTACTCTGCCAGGAACAGCCAACCCAGGCTCATTTTCAAGCATTTCCTTAGGAAGCTGAAAGTTTTAAGGTAATTTTACCCACTGTGAGAAGAAACTTTGCTGTCACACACATTAACAAACCCCACATCACCCTCATCCTTCCTGCTCTTTTGACTTGCTGCCTTTTTCCAAATAAACATGCAAAACAAACTTAATGTTTTTTCTTGGAATAGAAGCACACACAGTATTATTAAAAGGAGGATTATTTTTGTTTATGTAAGAAGAAAGGTGCTTTTAGCAAAAATTTTTCTGTGCTTCTTATCTTTTGGTTGGTATTTGTCCTCAGAAATTTTTCAGCCATTTTTTTTTCATATATCTGTTGGAAACGTGTGAAATGGTCTTAGAAAGTTCAGGCATACTCTTATTTATTCCACACTTACTGGTTTACCTGCAGAACATTTTACATAAAAACTAACAAAGCACACTGTAGATTTATCTGTGTTTTTCATGGTGTTTTATTTTAATCACACCCTTGGCTTGTAAATTTTTCAGCTAATTTATTTATTTAATCATTGCTCAGTCTTTAAATGTTTACTGCTCCTCAGGACTGTAGAACAATGTACTTGAAAATCAATGGCTATGAAATATTCACTCTTTGTAGACAGAGCTGCTTTCACTCCTCCTTCAAGGCTGAGCTCAAGGCTATCAGCTGTTCTGCAGCAAAGCTTTCCAACACAGGTATTTTTATGAATGAAGCTTAAAACAGGCTCTGTTTTATGGCTCATGAAACACTCAGCAATCCTTCAAAATTAAATACTCTGGAGGATAACCCAACCCTGTGAATTCTATGACACACAGTCCACCTCACTCTGTGAAATAATTAGAATTTTCAGCATGTGAAATAATTAGAATTTACCTCAGTATGTTTGCAGTAGCTTTTCTTTCTTGTGGCAGAAGATCAGGGTCTCTCAAAACTTCCTCCAGCAAGTTTAACACGTTCATTTTCAGCTCGTTGTTCAGCTCAAAATCCTGAAAAGGAAAAAAACTTTTACTGCCTTTTCTCTTAACAGCATTGATCAAGCAACTGAAAGGATATACTTAAATTACTTTAATGGATTTGCTTTCTTTTTTTTTTTTTTTTAATTAGGTTTGGGGTTTTTTTTGTGTTTTGGTGGTTTTTCAACTATTATGTTTGAAAATATTTAGAGAAAGCTGTGGTGGTGAAACTGCCCACAAAAACTGGATCTCCCAAAGGCTTTTTCCCCCCCAAAAGAAAAATCCCAAAGGAATTTTTCTCCTTTTTGACCTTTGCCTTCTGTATGGAGATGGGGATGATCAGGTAATGATCCTTTTCTGAATTATCACCTGAATCTGGCCAAGACCCACAACATCCTCTCTCCTCCTCTGAGTTTAATTGCAGTTCTGGTTCCACTGCCCAGCCAGACAGGACCCTCAGCTTCCTCTCACTGCTTCCTTGAGTTTTTCTGTTCACCTTTCTCCCCTCTGGCATTTCTTATCTCATTCCCACCCTTTTGGAAAGGTCTGCTTTTCATGGAGTACTCAAACCAATAAGTTTACTAAATAAGCTGGCCCTTGTTATAATTATTATATTATTGGCTTTTTGCAAATATTAAAATGAATGCTGTATGTACAATGTCAGAAAACCCTGCTGTATGAATATGGTTTCTTTTATTTCTGCTATTAATAAGAATTATTTAGGAATAGAAGTGTGATAAATATATTTTCCTTGGGCTATAGTGTGGTGATGTAAAAAGGCTTTTGTAACTAACTCAGAATGGTAAAAGATAATCAGGAAATTCTCCACCTTCTTGGATTATCCTGGGAGAAATGGGGACCAGAGCACCAGGGAAGGAATTTATTGATCATCCACTACCAGAGAGCAGCACGGGAGGGAGCCACAAGGAGAAACAAAAGTTGATTTACAGGATGGAATGAGGGGAGGGCAGATTGGGGGAAACTCAAAGGAATGTTTTTAAATAATGCATGAGGGTCTATGAATATGAAACATGCTGGTCAATTTAAAGAAGTGTGTTTTGAGTTAGGGTGTGCTCTTGGCTGAATGCCAGAGACACCCAGCCACAAACTCTTGCTTTATTATCTTTTATTAAACTTTTAAAATTTTACCAGGAAAGGGAGCCTCGTTTTTCACACCCTGAACTGAAGAGCTGCAGCATTTTTATTACCCCTGGGGCAGGCTGGTACCTGGCACAGGACTGTGACTCAGGGACACACAACGACCACTTCTGCTGATCTCTGAACCTGGAGAAGTCACGAGGGCATTTACAATCACAGAAGGTACAAGCTTTGAGGTGGGATGTTACAGGCAAGTCCAAAAATTTGTGTGTCCAGCTCAAAGCTAGCATTTTGATAGGAAAACTAAACCCAAGCCCTTCATCTGCCTGGTGCATCACAGATCTTTCCTGATAACCCACAGCAAGCAGGACCATGTGCAGAGCTCCCTCTAGGTTTCCATGGCAACAGGAGGCACCAAGTTACTGAAAATGGGAGTTTTTTGGCACGTGTTTCATTCCCAGAGAACCCCCAGAGCCCCTCCTGTGGTCAGGGGCTCTGAAGATGTGTGCCTCTGCAGAGACAGCCCAGGTGAGCCCTGGAACTGGTGAACCTCACAGGAGGCTGCTGATGCCTGAAGTTTTGGGTTTTGTATTTTTCAGGCTCTGTGCTGTTCTGGTGGGCAGTTTTAGGTTTCATATTCAGCGTTGCTGAGGTCTCTTCACAGAGCAGGGAGACAAAACAATTCCTTCTCCAGCTCGGCACCAAGGACAACTTTCAGCCCAAGAACAAACCCAAAGATGAAGTGAGAAGAACAAATAAGGAGGATGGAGCTTCATAACCTGGAGCTGGAATTGGACAATTAACTCCAAATATTGGATATTGAATATATCCAATATTGATGGACCAAAATTTATCCAAGTGTGAGACCTCATGATCAGGTGTCCATTCTTTTGGGGTTTGTTTTGGGTGTGGCTCAGCTAAACTTTTAGTAAGTCCCTGCTTTATCCTTTGGCTCTGGCTGGGCTCTGCTCCAGCTCAGCCTCCTGAAGGCAGCAGTGCAGGAGCACCAGAGCACTCCCACAGCCACCAAGACAAGTGGAGCATCACTTGGAAACAGGAGGGAACTACTCAGACCAGGAGGTGAATGAGTGTCCATCACAGGATGTGCACTCACATTATCAGTGGGGCTTTCCCATCCTATTTGCAAATGAAAGGACTTTAAAAGTTCTAGAGTTTCTTGGTCACCCCCACAGCATTTTTGAGAAAGGTTTTTCTGCTCCAGTGTCAGCACTCAGATATCACCCACCCTGGGCGTTTCCCCCCCTCTTACAGCACCCCCTCTTCACTCTTCTAGATTGTCCTCACCTGGCCCTCAGCTAATTAATACTCTGGAACCAATTAATATCTGTGTCCTGTTTTTCTGGAGATGTTTATCTGTATTTGAGCGCATTGAAGAATAGGAAGCTGCAGCATTGAGCTTTGGATGGGGTATCAAGCATTCAGCTCAAAGCCAAGTGAGAATTATTTCTGGGCACTGAACTCTGTTTGTTTTCTGAAACACATTTTGTATAGCCATGCTGTGAAATGCTCCCCTTAGGAGCTGTTTTATCCTGTTTGCAAGGAAAGACAAGAGAACCTTTTCATATATTTGGGGTATGGAAACGGGACTAATTAGAGAAAACATGAGGAATGTAACTGAACTACATGACAGTACTGTGCACTCTGGTGATTTTGAAAAGAAAATAATTTGAAATATAAAACTATCAAAACTTAGTTAAATGTTAGAACCCTGGACACAGAGAATTTCAAACTTTCTGTGCTGACAGGGACTGATCCTCAGGGATACACTGCATTTCACCTGAGGCCAGGGAAAATGTTTCCAAATCTGAGTGATAGCACTGGGATTGTGACTGTGTAGTTGAATAGAAGTGTGTTATATCAGAGAGTGAGAAATTTAGAATTTAAAGTGGTGAGTTAAAATAATATATGTGACAAGATGGAGGATTTAATGTGTAGACTTCTCCTTTTTCTTCACAAGTTTGGGTGATTTTGTGTGATTGGTTGGAAAAATCTGCAGTGCGGGACATGAGTGATTAGTTATAGGATTAGAAGTTAAAATAAATTAGTTGGCATCTCATCATTGGGTAGTTTAGGCTTAAAAGACCTTGCAGACAGAACTCAGTGCTCCATTTTTCCTCTGTTAACTCAGCATGGAGAAGCACTCATGGTCAGTGAGGCTGGAACTGAGATAAGAAATAATAAACATCCAAGTCCCAACTTGAATTCTGTCTCTCGAATTTTTAATCCTGATCCTGAGAAGAAGATCTTGGTAAAGCCAAGGGGTTTGCCACAGGTAAAGGAGAAACCTTGAGACTGCACAAGGCCTAAGCAATGGTTGTAGGTAATGTCAGAATTTGTCCTGTACCTCAGTGGCAGATGCTGTATGAAACAGGACAGGAATCTCTGCAACCTGTGCTACAAAAACTATCCCAAACAGGCAGAACAGGTGTCCAGGAGGTGACACATCCCCATCCTCATTCATCACTTCTGGGTAAAACCCTCGAGCAGATCACATCATCATGGTCAGGACTTTATCTCCAAGCACAGCTTTCAAACCACAACTGGTTGATTCTTTTCATTACAAGACATATTCCGTCATGATCCCTTGTTTTATTAAAACCAAACCCATGACCAAGAAAGTCTACAACTTTTAAAGTCCTTTCATTTGCAAATAGAATGGGAAAGCCTCACTGATAATTATCAGATTCAGAAAAACCAAAGCCTTTCTAGTTTATAAATGTTTGCATGCTAATTCTTATAATAAAGAGAATTAATAATTTGGTCATTAACATTAAAACTGAGTAATGTCCATAAGATAGTAGTGCTGGAATTATTGAGAAAACCTCAAATTTATGGTTTTCTTTTTCAAAGTAATGTCATCTGTCTCTCATAATGTGATGAGTAAAAAAACCCCAACTATTAAAAAAGGTGGGAATCAGAAGAAAAATGAAGAAGCAATCTCTTTTTCTAGTGAAGGTCATTATCTAAGTGGTACTGAGATTCCAGTGTGATGAGTGATATATTAAAAAAAAAAAAAAATAGGGAAAATATTGCATTTAAACATGTACATGTACTTAACTTTTGTGGAGAAAGGTTGACATAAGAATGATACAAGCACCAAAATACTTAGCAACCAATTCTAAGTATAATTTAAAATAACTAAGTAATTCTAAATACATGCAGATTATCTGTATTATGGGACTCACATATGAATATTTATCTGTTTATACTACAGGACACTTTAGATACTCACATAGCTATTTATGGCCCTAGATATATGTGTATCTCAGCTCTCTACATAATTTTACACTACTTTTTTGACTTCTAGTTCTAATATACATATCAGAGAAGGCATACAGTTGGTCAGACAAGAATCCTTCAGTTTTCCAGCAGGCACATTTCAATCTGACTGTGTTTCAGTTCTTTATGAGAGGGTCACATACTTCTAGTACACTTTAGAGTCTACAGTAGCCTAAAGATTTGTGGGTATCACTCAGATCTGGAATCACTGGCCAGAAAAAAAGAGAGTGCAGCAGAAAGCAAAGCAAAAAAAAGAAAAAACAAAAACACTTCACCATGCTAAGATGCCTTTTTAAACTAAAAACATTAGATTTACTCTCAGTGGTTTATACAGAGAATGTATTTTCAAGATTTGACATGAGCTCAGTGAAACCCCAGAAGGTCTTCCTCTCCCCTGTCTTGAAATATTCCTCAGAGAGAGGAAACATTCTGCATCTAAACAATGTGGGGAACACTGAGTAATCTAGACAAGTGAAATCAAGCTCAAACATGGGAACATGATTTATATTTGAGTAGGATAGTAAGGAGAACTACAAAAGGACAGGAGGGAGGGAAGAAAGAGGCAGGAGGGGAGAGAGATCTACTGGAAGACTTTTTGCAAGGAATTTGGGATTTTTTTAAGTAGATGGGGATTGCCTTACAATTTTCATGTATCTGTTCTCTTGCCAAAAACGAAGGCAGGTAATTATTTCAATGGCAGCAGATGAGTGAGTCTTAATCTTGTGCACAGCAGATCAAACACTATCAGAGTGAAGTTATTCAACTGCTGCAGTGCCCTGCTACACTATTTAATTTTGAAGCATAAAAACACGCTTCGCCTACCACACACAATTGTGCTGAGCAAAATCTTTGCAAATTCACAGGCAGCAAAATGTTGACACAGGTGGAAGGCAGAGATAACTGGAATTATAACTGGTTTTCGGGAAAACTCATCCCTGAGTTTGAAATAAGCCTGGCTTGCTTCAAGAAACAAGCTGTTTCAAGGCAGGGGCCACAGGTCCTAGGGTCAATTTGCAATGTAGTCAAGGTAAGTGTATCTTGCTAAGCGTGGCTTAAATGTGGTTTGTTCACATTTCAATTAACAAAGTATAAACTCACCAGATATGTTATTTGTTACTTTGTACCATTTAATGTGAGCTAAGTGGGGCTCATTTAAAGGATTCTGTTAATTTTTTACTCCAATGAAATGGAAAGAAATGGAATTGGGTCGATTCCTGTGAGCCAACACAGTTTTTAACTAGCTGGAATCATATTTTCTTAGACAACTCTCTGTCTCCAGATGTTCTGCCCAGTCCCCAGGTGCTGTCAGTAACTCCCTGTGGCAATCCTCCTGCTGGAAGCCCGCACAGGTCCGTAGGGATGACCAAGAGCATGAGCTACAGCAGACAAAATGTGCCCTGGTTTGGCTTTGATTCATTTTGGTTTTAATATGAACAGAGAGAGAAATAAGAGTTATGAAAAACTCTTTGCCCCGAGGTGGGGGGGGAAGGGGGGAAAGGAGAAGGAGAAGGAGAAGGAGAAGGAGAAGGAGAAGGAGAAGGAGAAGGAGAAGGAGAAAGAGAAGGAGAAAGAGAAGGAGAAAGAGAAGGAGAAGGAAGGGGAAGAAGAAGCAGAAGAAGCAGAAGAAGAAGCAGAAGAAGAAGAAGAAGCAGAAGAAGCAGAAGAAGAAGAAGAAGCAGAAGAAGCAGAAGCAGAAGCAGAAGAAGCAGAAGAAGCAGAAGCAGAAGCAGAAGCAGAAGCAGAAGAAGAAGAAGAAGAAGAAGAAGAAGAAGAAGAAGAAGAAGCACCTCTGTTCCTGGAGATGAAGATGATCTTAGAGATAGATGAGGAGAACCTGGGATTTTGAACAGTTCATCCTTAAAACAGTGCCCCTTAAGCTGACATGATCCAGAAGCACAACTGTGAAAAGGTTGCAAAAGTGGGAGGAACTTCACAAATGCACATTCCTGCATGGCTGCTGATCATGGAAATTGAAGCCACAAGAGAACTGTTTCTGTGTGGAAAAATCTCCATAACATAACAAGAGATACCTGAAGAAAGACTGTTCTAGAAGTGGGAAACTGACTGAGAATTCTGCGTGTTGTTTCTGTACATTGTCAGTGAGAAAAGACAAAAAGGTGTGGGGGGAGGAGGAAAAGTGTTCTGAAGGTTTTATTCTGATTCTTATTAGTTGTCTTTTAGTTCTGCTAATGAAATTTTCTTTATACCTTTCAAAGTTTAGTCCAGCTTTGCTCTTCTCCTAATCCTATCTCACAGCAGGAAATAAACCCACCATGCAATGTCACAGCTGGAGCTGGGCTGGCACGGGGCACACATCATTACCTATGTTCTCACACCTGAAGCCACGGTCTCATGGCACCTCTCCCCAGTGAGCTTCTTCCCTCGTGGCCAACTCATGGACACTGTCCTGCAGCCAAGAGGCTGTGAGGGAACTGCTCCAGCTGAGATCCTCAGAGAAAGCAGTGGGAACAAGCCCTCAGCTGTCACTCAGAGCTGGGCAGACTGGAGAGGTGACAGCTTCCCCCTTGGACAAGCTCCACGTCACTCTGTTTGCCACAGGAGCAGAAAGAGCTTCTCCACGCAACACAAGTATTCAGATAAAAAAAACACTTAAGTTCAGTGTTCAGGGAAGTATTGTAAAATAAAACAAGGCTGCAAGACCTTGCTGAGATAATAAAAGACTTGCTGAGACTTTCTGTCCCTGGCCCCCTTTTACCTTCCTATTTTTCCACCCTTGCAGAAGCCAGTGGGAGTTTTATCCTCATGAGCCCCTTCTTTCCCCACCAAGGCTCCCAGTGATCTTCTGCCTCGTCATTTGTGTGTTCATTGTTTACAACAGGAGAGTCCTGCTCTGCTCCTCTCAGTCACATTTCAAAAACAAAATGTAAACACCAGCATTCTGCTGTTATTTAGGGCAAAAGGAAAGATTTGCTGGCTTGCAGGTGTCTGAGTGGGGAGGAAAAAAATAAAAAAAGAGGAGGGGTATAGAATAAAAAGAACAGAAATGTAAACAAAACAATCTGGAATACCTGAAGCTACCTTTCATACTGTGCTGGTTTTGGCTGATGAGCAGCACAAGTTTGGCTGCTCTTGCTCAGGGTGGTAAAAACAGGGAAGTATGTGTCACCTCACCTAGGGATGGCTTGTTCCCAAACTTTTATCTGTGCCTTGACAGCTCCTCAGGACATTCATTAGCTCCTTGTGCCCTCCAGAGAGGGCTGCAGATCTGGCACTACCACGTGTACATTTACTTGAAATTCAAGTGAGGCTTCTACAGTGTGTGACCCAAGTTTTAAGAGCAATTAATTCTTTTTAAAGAATCGTTGAGCATGGTTTCAAGATAACAGAACCACTTTATGAAAGCCCATCCTTACTGAATAGGCTGATTCATTAATTTTAATGATTCTGTTTTCTGCTCACAGACAATTCTACATATTAAATGCTGTCCATGCTTAGATAAATTAAAACAAAAAATAAAAATAGAGCAATGCTAAACCATCCCCAAGTGTGGTTTTGACACAGCTGCAAGACAGTGGAAGCTAATTGATTCCATAGCCCAGCACAGACCTTCCAAACCCCAGCCAAGGATTTTCTAGAGCAAAGTGAGCAAACACAAGGCCGTGAACCATGTGTTAGGTTAACTCCTGCATCCCTGGGTTCATGCACTAACCCTGACCCACGTTCCTCCACACAGGAGAGCAGCAGGTTGAGCCAGCCAAAGGGTTCCTGAGGGAAGCAGGGAGGGTAGGGAATAGTGAAGTGGGATGATGCATGCCAGAGCCCTGTAACAGATGTGTGAGAGTCTTGCACCAGTGCACAAGGCATCAGGACAGCAATTTAGGCACCAGTGAGTCAGAAAGCACCAAGACAGAGCTGGTTGTGCTACAGAATTGTTCATGAGCTGGTTGTGCTACAGAATTGTTCATGAGCTGCAGCACTAAAGCAAGTCTGAGAGAGAAATAAAGACACACTTTACACATCTATTGACTCCAGTTCTCTTTGCAGCCAATGATGAGGAAGTGGCATTTTGCCAAGGGAAAAAAAAAGGGTGTAATTGGTCTCCTCGAGAAGTGGTGTGGGCTGCTGATGACCACGAAGATCTCAAGATACTGCAAGGAGAAGTCTCTGGACAGAGAGAAATGGCCCATTTGGTGCTGGAAGTTTTTGCAGCAAAACTAAATTCAAAGTCAGGTAGAGGGAAATATCAAATATAACAATATCAAAATTTCACGTTTGTCTTGCAAATGTCCACTTATTTTCACTTATTTTGTAAGCTGGGGGGGGTTTCTTTGTTTTGAGTTTTTTAAGAATAAAAGCTGCCCTTTCCTTTGAGAATCACACCTGGTCTTGGCTGCTCATGAAGAAGAAGGATGTCTCAACCAAGGCTGCTGAGTATCTAGAGAACAATGCAAATACCTTAAAACATATAAAAGCTTTTGGCAGGTCTGTTTTCTTAAAGAATTTCAATGCTTATGTTGTTTTGTCATTTTGGAAATTGAATAAGGATTTCCTCACCAGACACAGGTGGTTCAGGATCTACCAGTTTGTGTTGTTACAGTAAAATGAGCTTGGAGCTACTGCTCCCCCAGGACTCTTCATCTTTACTGCCAACATTTCACATTGTTTGGCCAGACAGTAGTTCTTAAAATCCTCCTTAAAGTAGACCTACCCCATATTTTTGGCAGCAACTAGTCAGTCTTTTCTGGTTTGTTCAGGTCTGTCCTTTCTCTCTAGTCTCACAAGTAAACAACACAAAAAGCTGATTACATGCTCTGCTGCTGTAGCATTTCTTACTTTCCATGCCAAAGCCCTTGCATTTTAAATTATTTGCTATATTGGAAGAACAATGGACTAGGAGAGCTAAAGAATTTAAATCTGACACCTTTGCTGTGGAAAAAACAAATGGCAGTGAGAAACCAGGGAGGGCAGGTAACCAGCTTGCACTTTGAAAATGCACAAGGAACTCATTGTCTTTATCCTCCTCAAATTTTTACAATACCCATTGCAAGAGCAACTGCAAAAGAATTCAGTGAAACTACTTGTAGACATTGCCTAATGCAGATAAAAGTTTCCACATTTCCACAATCACATAAATTTTCATTAGCATAGAGGATCAGCTCATGTCACAGAAGATATTTAATATGAACCGGAACACGATGAGCACCTAGAGTAACACAAAATGGCAATAACAGTCTGCTGCCACTTCTGTTACAGCTCAATATCTGCTTGATTCTGACTTTAATTTAACAGGAAGTCAAAACTTGGTGTACATACGCTGCTCCTAGTACCTTGAAATGATTAATCACTCCCGTGATACCAAGAGAGATTTTAGTAATCTCTTCTGGGCTGTTCAGCTTTCCAAACAAACCAATTTTTCCACTTACACCTCTTACTGAGTTAATTCTCTAGCAAACTTTGGCTCTATGAAAATTAAACTCTTTACATGGCAAAAAGGGAATTGATTTCACATAAGAGAGTTTGACATTGCGGCATTTAGCTTTTGAGATGAAGTACCTTTTATTAGCAGCATGAAGTGACAAAGCAGTCAGTAAGTGCCATGAAGCACCATCTGCACAAGGTGTACAAGAATCTCTTACCTTCCTTCCTTCCTTCCTTCCTTCCTTCCTTCCTTCCTTCCTTCCTTCCTTCCTTCCTTCCTTCCTTCCTTCCTTCCTCCCTTCCTCCCTTCCTCCCTTCCTCCCTCCCTTCCTCCCTCCCTTCCTCCCTCCCTTCCTCCCTCCCTTCCTCCCTTCCATGCCTTCCTTCCACACCTTCCTTCTGTGCCTTCCTTTCCTTCCTTCCTTCCTTCCTTCCTTCCTTCCTTCCTTCCTTCCTTCCTTCCTTCCTTCCTTCCTTCCTTCCGTGCTTTCCTTTTTTCCACGCCTTCCTTCCTTCTGCGCCTTCCTTCCATGCCTTCCCGCCTTCCTTGCCTTCCTTCCTTGCCTTCCCTTCCTTCCCTTCCCTATTTTCAATTCTCTTCTGTATCCATGTTAAATTCCCCCAGCATATTTCCCACCTGCCAGCCTAAATCACACTTTCATCCATGATATTGCACACACCACTCAGATTTTTCCCCCTCCCACCTCTGCCAGCACCATTTTGCCACCACAAACCAGAACCATGGTCCTGCCAGGCCCATGGACGTGGTTTCCCATGCACAATTCATAACAAATAAATAAAAAAATGAATAAACCCCTGCATGAGAACACAAGGGTTTTAACACAGGCAAAGCACTGGGCCAGGCTTCCTGTGGCACAGGAGGTGTGGAATTTTGATGTCTGTCTGTTGGAGGGTGGGTACCTGTTGGAATTGTTGATTTTTTTTCTTTTCACATTTACATGTATGTCTATATATACACAAAGCACAGGATGGGACTGGAGCAGCTATCCCAAAGCTTTTATTATTTATTATTATTAATTATAATTATCAGTCTCACTTCGCAAAGCTGAGGAAGGGGAATGGAAACAGCTTCAGCTGCTGCGACAGCAGACAGATTTCTCTTAGTTACTTGGTCTTTTAAAAACTTTTTAACCAATAGTAAAACACTAAAAGTTGACAAGTGCTCGTTAAAGCCAATTAGTAAACTCACATGTACATCTTGCATGTAACAGTGCTCACTTGTGATGGTCTACAGCAATGGGTAAAGCCTCATTATTGAGCATAAATATTTCTACTGCCTTGCTTAGCATGTTTTCTAAGGCTCATCTTTATTCAGCATGCAGCATTATTATTTCCTGAACTTGCTTCTTTGAGCTTTCCTGCATTTCTCCATCCTGAGACTGGCTTTCACACAGATTTTCTGAGAGCTTTATGGCTCTTTTTTTCCCCAGAGGTACCTGTGAGTGCTTGGAGACCCAGTGTCTCAGGACGTTGAGGACACGGTTGGTGGCAGCTCTGCGGATGATGAACTCCTTGTCACACGTGCGCTCCGAGTTGTTGAACCCTGCACACAAACAAACAGAGTCAGTGGGACAGGGAAAACCAGAAATAAAAAGAAAAATCAAAATACAATTGTCCTGGGCTGCAGTGCAGGCTGTCCCCAGCAGTGTGGATTCTATCCCCAGCTGTTGGAACTGGGCTGGGGGAACCCTCTGTTCATGGCACAGCTGTTAAAATCCAGCTGGGGCAGTTTGCTTTATCTCTGCCACACCCATCCTCCCTCCAGGCACAGATCTGCTGCTGATGGGACAGGGAGTGTCACTGAGAAACTCACCTCAGCACCTTGGGAGATGCTGCAGCCAGGGCAGGAGACACACATTCCTACCTGGATCTGGGACTGGGAACACCAAACATTCCTCCCTGGATCCAATCTGGGGTTGGGAACACCAAACATTCCTCCCTGGATCCAATCTGGGATTTGGGAACACCAAACATTCCTACCTGGATCCAATCTGGGATTTGGGAACACCAAACATTCCTCCCTGGATCCAATCTGGGATTTGGGAACACCAAGGATCCTTTTCCCACTGCATTCCCAGAGGAACACCAGCCCCAGCTCTCCTCACTGCACCTTCAGAGGAAATCTCCCCCTTTCTCCAGGATCCCTGCTCCAGCAGAGCCACATCTGCCACTGCAGGAGGGCTGCAGCCACCATGGGATGGCACTGCCACCAACCCCTGACACACAGGGGACACCTGGGAGCCTAACTCTGGCACTGGGTTGCTTTTTTGTATTACTGCATTTTTATTTTTATTCCCCTAATAAAAACCTGCTATTCCTACCCCCATATCTTTGCCTGAGAGCCCCTGAATTTCAAAATTATAATAATTGGGTAGGAAGGGGTTTGCATTCTCCATTCCAAGGGAGGCTCCTGCCTTTCTTAGCACACACCTGAATTTCAAATCAAGAAAACAGTAGAGGTGACTTGGTAAACTGAAGGCTTGCAGGATGTTTCTCTGCACTAAAAGGAAAGGCGCCCAACAGACAGCAAAATATGAACACCCAGACTGAAGAAATTCAGCAGTGTCAGCCTTGCCCATCAGAACACAGACACCTCCCACGGTCAGCTGTAGAAAAATGAGGCTGAAAAAACTTCTTTCTAAATTTTCTAATGAAAACATTTTTCTAAAGCTGGAAAACTCAGCTTTAGAAAGGTGAATAGTAATTGCCTGTGCAATTAAATTTCAAGGCCTCCCTTTGACATGGAAGAAATAAAATAAGACATATCAAGAAATAAAGTGAATAAAAACCTGAAAACAAAGAAGGGGATTTTTTTTTTTTTTTCAGTATGGAAGAAACTTACAGCAAGGAAAAACACCAGACCAAAGCAAGGTCTGCAATCAGGCAGATCTGGAAAGTCAGTATGATTTAGAAAAGGGAAACAGGTAAATTTCAGAACTAGTAAAGAACAAGGGGAGAAGAGTAGTTTAAACACAGAGGAGGAAAAGGTCAGTCCAGGAAATCTTCCTTTACAAAAGCAGTATTGTACAGGCTCTACTAATCAACACTTCAAATAAGTTGCTTGGTTCTTTTTAGCCCTGGAATAACAAGAAAATGGGAAGATATATGGAAAATACATTTATAGACCCAGGTGCCTGAAAACTAACATTTTCCAGATGCGTTTCCAGCATTTCCCCACTAATTTTTTATGGACAATTTTTTTTTTTTTTTTTTTTACTTAAAAAGAAACAGTTTTAATAACAAACAAGAAACTCTCCCTACATTCATATTGCTGCTTCTCCTTTCATTCTGATGTAGTTTTATCAAAAATAAAATCCATATGCTAAAATGATGATTATATTATTAATTTAATAATGAAATCTATGCACTAAACCACTGAATGCATTTTTTTAAATGATAACTCTGAGGATAGACTTGAGAAGCTTGGATTTCTCTAAGTTTCTGTCAGATTTGCTCCCACATGACCAGTACTTTACTATTTTTTTGGCATAAAAGCTGCCCGAAAGCCCATGTTTTATTATAAATAGCACAGGCAGATTAAACTTCTATTTATTCCCTGATAAACCCATTGGAGGGTTTTCTAGAGGCTTGTATTAGTTTTGCTCTATTCTTACAATGGACAATCCAGAAACTGCAAATTGCTGCTTTGTGTTTTTGGCAGGATAAGCAAGATAGGAAATGTTTAACTGCAGTCTCACATCTTTTACTGCAGGTTAGACCCAAACCCCAAAATGTATTTTCTACCTATACTTACATTTCATGGGTTTTTTTAAAATATAGCATATTACACCATAGATGGCATCTAAGATTCAATATCCAAGAAAGTTTAATATTGAAGCATTTTAAGCAGTTTAGTTTGCCCATAAAGAGAAAAATAAAGAAAATCTCTGAGGCTTTTCTCAACAAAAGGTAACACAGGCAACGTTTTGTGTGTTAATTTTCTATGCTTTTCACAGTTAACCTATTGCAGAAGCAATTAGGAACAGACATTATAAACTGTTCAATTAGCCACTTAATTGCCGCAATGAAAGTCACAATGAAAATTATATATTAAAGCAGAAAAGTCTTTACCAAGGTAACGTTAAGGAAAAGAAGTTCTGTAAGCTGGGAGGAAAAAGAGAGAGAAGCCTATAGAGAGAGTAAGCTACAAAAAAAAAAAAAAAAAAAAAAAAGAAGGAAGGAAAAAATTAAAACCCCCAGAGATCACTTCAGCAAATCCGTATGGTCCTCAGAATTTCATCAGTTTTTAGGCAGTAATTGGCTTGTTGTAGAGAATGAGCAAAACGTTCACCCAGATTCATGTTCTCCATATTTAATGGTGATGTGTTGAATCAATAAATTGGAGATCTCCATTTGTGTGAGAGAAGAACTGAGGTGAGCACAGTTGCCCCTTCCTGTCAGAGCCACAAGAGCCACCCCCTGAGCCTCCTTTTCTCCAGGCTGAGCCCCTTTCCCAGCTCCCTCCACACATTCTACAAATCTGGATGTGCACACTGACAACGACAAATAATTTAATTAGGGTTCTGGATGGACATACCCACATCCAGACCCAATGGTGAAACAACCCCCACGGTAAATATCTGTTCCTCTCCTGAAGGAAGCAATCTTTCCACATTAGAAATACCAGCAGTGTTTCTAGTTATTAATCATCTAAGTGGGCAGCTGCCTGAGTGCTACTTTCAAGTAATGTTTTTCACCGTTATCTGTAGAAATTAATATGTACTGGTTCCACAAATAGTATCTTCACATAATGGTGATGCAGAACTTTTACCACAGGCTGACAAGCACAAAGTTAACCTGACAGCACTGCTAGTTTCACTGAATTACTTCTTTCAATACTATTTAATAACTCTGTTCATGTATTTGTCTTCAGATTGTGTTATGCAAAAAATCCAGTCTCACCTTCACATGTTTTCTTTTGTGCACTTCAATGAAAACCTGGTATTTTTACAGCTTCCTCTGTTACTGAAGATTAAAAATATAGGTGCTGAATAGACATAAATCTCCACATTAAATACTTTATTGAAAAGCTAATACTTTTATAGCTTCCACTACCACTGAAGATTTAAAAAGGTATATGCTGGATAGAGAGATAAATTACAATATTTCACCTTTAAAATCCACCTCACTCCAGAGGAACATTTGTATCATGGTAAATTCTGCACCATGTACTTGAAATTATTTTCTATTTCAGTTAGGATGTCAAAAACTCTCACTCCAGTTACAGCAGTTCTGCATCCAACAAATGTCCCTGCCCATGCCAGGGGGCTGGAACAAGATGTCATTAAAGTTCCTTCCAAACCAAACCATTCTAAGATTAGTCTAAGATTAATAAAACAGCGCATGATTCCTGACCATAGTAATTATCTTGTCCAAAGTTTTGATGGTATAATAATAATAATACCCATAATTTTTTAAAAATAATTTTATGGGTTTATCTACACCAAGAGAAAATCTGTTCACAAGAACCGGTGCAAGTTGTTCAGAGCCATGGAGTTTCTGTTGTCTTTCTCAGCACAAAAAATAATAATTTCAGAGGTTGGTTTGATGTGTCAGTTACAATGGACTACCCTGGAGTCTCACACTGAAGGTGTGTTAGCACCCAGAAACGGCAGAAAATCCCATTCCAGACTTTGGGGAGATCCCAGCAATGGCAGAAAATCCCATTCCAGACTTTGGGGAGATCCCAGCAATGGCAGAAAATCCCATTCCAGACTTTGGGGAGATCCCAGCAACAGCAGAAAATCCCATTCTAGACTTTGGGGAGATCCCAGCAAGCCCCACAGAGTTCTCAGGAGAACATTCAGGGCCCACCAGGCACATAACAAATAATCCAAACTGCTGGATACACCCCAGAGTTGTAGAGCAGCTTCCCCCACTCAGCCTGTCCTGAATCCTGACACCTTCACCAACACCAGAGCTGCTTTCTGACCTGCATGGAGAACAAATACCAACCCCAGGCTGGGGGCACAGCACTTTCCATCCACAGATTAAAACTGGGAAAGCCTCTCCAATATACTCAGGGCAAAACACAATGCACAAGAATGTGTTCCCAATGCACAAGAAGCCCCCCAAAAAGGGATTTTTTTTTTTAATATTTTTTTTCCTCAACATACCTAAAGAAGTTTTGATGAGTGTTTATAGATTCCCATCCTTATTGGTCATACGTTCTCAAGCAAGTAAAAGGGTTTCACACATTTTCACAGAAACATGTCAGAAAATGAGTATTTTAGTGATGGTAAGAAATCTAAAGTGCCAGTGATCCTGCCCTCCCCATTCTTTTATTTATGATATTGGGCTGTCATACATCAGCCAACCAAAGAATGGCAGAGCTGGGAAAGGAAACCATATGAACTGTGATGTAAAGAAGAAGGAAGGTGATGAGATCCCATTCACTGTGTAAAATGTAGCATATTTTCTCAATAATACAGTCCTTCCTTTTTTTATTATTTTTATTTTCAATTATTATCAAATTATCTTATACTTCTTTCCCAAACCAAACCAGTCTGTGGTTTTTTATATGAGCAACCTGAGCCTTGAGAGCACTAACTGGAACATTTAGCCACAGTCTTCTTATTACCTCAGTTTACAAGACAGGAATATTTAATCATTCACTATGCCAGGCTTTGAGTTTGTTCCACAAAGGGTTACAAACTAATTCAGCATCAGGACTGACTGCTAAGAATCAGGAGCAATCCAGAGTCCAATGCATTTCAGGCATTTAATTTCACTTTCACTGGTCTTTGGAACATATGAAATCATTTTGTTCTAAGAAATATGCCACTGAAAATCCCTGTTGCAACCACCCACGTCAGAAATAATTCCAAGTATGTATTTGATTCTTCTGCCTAAAGCCTCTGCCACACAGACAATCTAACTATCAAATCAAGTCAAGGGATTATGGTTTTAGTAAGGTAAATCCCAGGGATTCACATGGACCAGCTGATCTACAGCAGTGTAACACAGATAGAGACCTAGTGACTGCATTTAATTTCTGCAAAAAAAAATTAAGGGAAAGGTTGGTAAACTATTTTTAAATGAGCCTTGATTTAGAAAGGCTTTCTCAAATCAGAGAAATTTAAAGAACACAACATTGAGATAAAGCAGTCGTGTCAAGATTAAACTTGGACTAAATCCAGTAGTCTAAAAATACATCAGCCCAGCAAAATAATTTTAGTTTAATGGACGGGAGAGAAAGGTAAGTGGCTAAAGAACTCCTTCAAGATCAAGATAGTGTTTTATCTCCTTGTAATAACACTAAGGTTGCTCTGAGAATTATTATAATTTATGATATTTTATGCTTAAAACATTACTACCACAAAGAATAAAAATATTCCTTTAAGCTCAAAGAAATATTCAGATTTGAAGAGTTGTCCTTCAGAACTCCTTAAAAACCCTGCTATAGCTATAATTAGCACACACTCTTGAGATTTCTGGGGTTTTTAATAGGAATGTTCTCTCAGGAGAGCACATCAGTCTCCCTCTTGAAAAAGAAATCTTTAAAAATTGCTAAGCACTGAAAATGTACTTGCCATTATGAGTTACACGATTTATAATTAAAAATCAAAAAACTCATCCTAAAGCAAAATGACTAAATACCAAAATAACCAATTCCAAATAACCAATTTCTGTAAGCTAAAACTCTGCAGAGACACAAGAGCATCCTGTCTTTTTCTTCTTTCAGCACCAACAACAGAGGTTAATTAACAAGGGGTTCATGTCATAACCAAAACCACTGGTACACATCCTCAAAATCACATTTGTTGGCACACAATGAGTGTTTGTGCCTCAAACACCTCAAGAAACATTTACACCCATGGGTGAACACACAAGCCAAATTTTTCTGGTGAGGCCTTAGACAAAACCACACAAGTCTTGTGCCTTTGCTCATAGATGTATCTGTAGGAAGGATCAGATCCTAAATTTCAAAGCCTGTTGCTTTCCAATTGTGTTTCTCAGGTTTCAGAATACCAAATGTGCAATGTGACAGCAGATATTTTTTCTTTATTTTTCTTTTTCTCCCCTACGACTTAGATAAAAAAACTATAAGAAAAAACTGACAGAGAAGAAGAGCCTTTCTGAACAACCCTTAGCAATTATTTTGGCAAACCTTAGGTGCACCTTAGACTTCCTTTTTTTCACTGCAATAATGTTTGAATTATCTGCTATGAACAGCCACAAGAATGGAAACACTGCAGCTGATATTTCTTTGAATTTATACATTTTTTCTGTGCTTCTGCTACATCTCTTATCTTTCTGGGAGGAGATAAGCAATTTTTACCTATTGATGTTTTTCTGCATTTCAAATGATCCCTAGCTCTTGATTTCCTTAATGACACTTCATCTACACTTGTAACTTGCTCTATCATCAATATGAAGAGTACAGCAGATATTTATTGCATAATGTTCACAGTCCTTTAAAGAACTATTCAAAGGAAGCTTTCTGATGCTTAAAGTTCTCAGTGTGTCCTGCCACAAAGGAAAAGTTAAAATGCAGGACTTGACAATGTACAGATACAAAAAGAAAATCACATAAAATTGGCTTTTGGAATCCTTACCCTTTAGTTCATTAAAGCTGAAGGCAGCAGTTTGTGAGATTATTCATATTTTTATAATGTCATTAGGAATAAAGGTTAAATGGAAAGGAGGCGATAATTGCAAGGAGCCAAATGTATCATTTTTCAGACCATCTGTGAACAGAGAGTTGACTGTCATGAAAAACAAAAGCTGGCAGGATGCACAGCAGTCACCAAAAAAATCTCTGAACAAAATGTCCATCTTACAAGCAGCTTCCAGACCATTTAGGACTGGGTCATAGTGGAAGCTTAAACGAATATTAATTATGCATGCAGCACTTGGGCGCAGCGGGAATGAAATGAAAGAAAAAAGGTGTAAAAATCAGACCCAAATTTCTCTCCCCACACCACTCCAGCTGCTCAGGACTTACTGCAATAGACCAGGAAACAAATGTTTCACAGCTCTGTAACTCAGGAAATATCCAGTGAAAATACTTATTTCCTGAGTAGCCAATAAATATTAATTCAAAATAAAGGAATATGTAGGTAAAAGCAGGAGATCCTAATTTTCTGCTGAACTGGAGGAAAAATAATTTCATTGTTTTCTCCTATTTCTTAATTCCCAGAGCAGGGATCCCTTGAAGCAAAACTTTAATTTTCGAGCCATTGTCTAAGAAAACTTATAAATAAGTTGAATCAAATAAGACTCAGCTGCTTAGCCAGTTATCTAAAATCCCAAAGCAACAGGTTTTGTTGAAATTTGTGAGCAGGAGCAGCCTGGAAATGGGGATCCCCTTTGCCCCTCGATGACCCCAGTCCCTCAGAGACCCCATGTCACGCACAGCCCTGGTCACTCTGATTTGGTACCAACCCTGAGCATCTTGTGACAACCCTGCAGCCTCAGAAAGGGACACTGCTTGGGGCTAAACTGGCTTTTTTTTTTCTCACACAGCCATTTTCAAGGGAGTACAGCGTCAGCTGTGGAGTAGCTCAGTGAACATTTCCCACACGGTGTTTTTTAGTCGGGATGGGAACTTCCAGGAAGTTGAATGTGCAGTTCTCAGTGCCTCGCAAAACTCTGTGAACCTGCAGGAATGAGTCTGGGAAACTCATTAAAATGTGTCCCCAGGAGGGAACAAGTGCTCACTCCTCCAGTTCCTGCCTGGAGCCACTAGTTACACAAAAATGACAAGGAAAAAGACTTGGTTGTGCTGTGTAAAGGACATGGGGAGGTTAACAGATCCTACATCTTTATTTTCTGGGACCTAAAAATGCTAAACCCCTGACAGAAGGATCAGAACACAAGCAGGATTGATAAGCAGGACACAATTTGATGGCATCCTGTCTCTCTGACAGCAGATGAGGTGCCCCTAGACTCAGTCCTGGAGTTTCACAGGGGAACACATAACCTGAGGAAGAAGAGATAAAATTACAGTCTTCTACCAACTGCTTAGATAAAGTCTCATCTTAATCTGTACTGAGGGTCTCACCATCAAAATTGTTTTCTTTTATGTCTAGAGTCAAAAGGAGAAAGTTCCAGAGAGCTTTCCCAGTAGAGGGATGAGATGTTATAGCCCAGGAAATTACTGGAGTGCAGAATTACTATTATAAACATTAGTACATATATACTATTATAAACATTATATATATACTATTATTATATATATACTATTATAAACATTATTATGGCATCACACTGAAAACCAACTACAAAATGACACACACTTTTCTGGTTTTGCCACAGACAGGGATACTTCTATACAAATTTAGGAAGAAATACACACATTTCCAAAGGTCAGCGTGTAGTCACTGATGCAATTTGAGGCATTTAGCACAGCACTGGACTGGACTACCCAGCCAGTAATAATGTAGAATCCAGCTCAAAATCACATCAGATACTGTTTGCTTGACTTTCACACAACACAGCAAGGAAATCTCTCTCTGCCTGTCCTCTCCCAATGGAAAAAAGAGAGCATTTCCCTTACAAACCTCACTGGATTCTAATCTTTGCCAAACCCCAAACTAACTCAGCTGCCTGCACCAGAATCTCCACCTCAGGAAACTTGATGGTGTAATGCCACTTAATTATTCCTGTGTTCAGAATCAGGGAAGTTCTCCCTGAACAGGACAGCTGACGCCCTTGAAAGCAGAACTTTGCATAAGTCTCTGCGTGCAAGATGGTAACAGCTGAGGAAATTCTGCATCTGATTGAAGCATCAGGTGTGTTTGTGCAGAGTTTTCCATCTCAGGGCCAGGCAGGACACTCCACTGGCCCATCCAAGTGGTATCCCTGAGCTGAAGGCTGAGTGCACCTGGCAGCAGCAGGAGTCCCCTCCCTGCACACACAGGGCCTGAGCTCCCTGCCATCCCTTGGCACGGGCTCTGTCGTTCCATTACTCCAATTAGTGCTTCTGCCAGAACAAACAGAACAGAAATATTGTCGCACTGGGAGCTGGCAAGTCGTTCAGATCAACTGCAGAGCAGCTTCGTTGGTCACAGCCCAAAATAAGCCAAGCAGCTCTCCCCTGAAAACTTCTGTGGAACTTTCTCATGATGATGTTGGTGTTTTAAAATAAACAGCCCTAATCAAGCTGGGCCTGATTTATCAGAGTGGAAAGACCCACACAAGACACACTGTGGATCTGTATGAAACATGAATTGCTGCTTCCAGCTGATTTTCATCCCTCTAATATTGTGAGAGTAATCAGGCAGGGCTGAAGTGTGTCAGGCTGGGAGCTCACAGGACTCATCTGGCTCAACCTCAGTGCTTGTATGGCTTTCTAGAGATTTGTCCTTCTGGAAACCACAGCTGTAATTTACAAAGGTCCATTTCAATTAGCTGCTGCTGTTACAGTTATGTTACAGCTGACCAACTCCTACAGCACCTCTGAGGAGAGGGGAACTTTCCATTCTCATTCCAGTGGCTACCAAAGTTGGCACTTTCACAAAAGTGTTTCAGCACTGCTTATCTTCAACCGCATTCTAAAAATTGAGGTTTGGCAACTCTGCATCCCAGAAAGTATTGGAAGGGCCTGCAGTGTTTCACCCCAGGCAGTGATCAAGAATACAGTAACAGCCAGCTCAAAATAAATCAGGTACTCACAATGCAAAAGGATTTCACACTTCCCTTCGTGCATCTCTTCATTCACTAATGCACAGGTTAGGTATGTAGCTAACTAAAAACTGGTGGAATGCAGCCTGTAACTACCTTTTTTTATGATGCTTTAGATTCAGAAAGGAACTAGATCCCTCCATAGACAGTGACACAAAGACAGGTCCATCAATCCAGAACCCACAGGCTTTGTCCAAAAGGCAGAAGAGGCAGTGGGAGCACATGGCAGCAGCACCAGGAGGGACTTTTGAGTGCCCAGGTGTATTAAATTGCTCTGAAGGATGATACCACTTGCATTTAGCACCTGCAGCAAAGGAGCAGAGCAGGTTTTGCAGTGACTTCAGTGAGAATCTGCTGCAGCTGGAAAGGTCTGGTTGCTTCTGCAGGCAGATTGTGAGAGCTATGTAAAAGCAGATTGTGCCAAGAAATGGTCTAGTCAACAGCCAGATTAGCTTTTCTAGCCTAAAACTGAGGGCAATTTAGATTAGTATTTCTTACTTGCAAAAAGTAAAGGAGGTAAGTAACTCAAGCCAAAGGTAATTTAGCACCAGAGATGTGTGCAATCAGTTAATTGAAAGGGGTCATATATATGCAATTCATCTTTGTGTAGCAGCTTCAGGCTGTCATTTTAACCACTCCTTTATATCACTAAAATTAGAGAGATTAAACCTATCCATCCTTCTGGCTAGCCCAGGGCAGATTTTCCTGTGTGTAGATCATTATTTGTCAGAGATACTCCCCCAAAGACTCTTTTTTTTTTTTCTCTTTTTTTTTTTTTTTTTCTTTTTTTCTCACCCTCTGCCTCTCACATGTGCTTTAAAAAAACAAATGCTTGTACTGAGGAGGCCAGGCCCTCCTGCCATCCCACTCCCATCCTGTCCCATAATGTCACCTTTTTCTGGTGACACCTCTGCAGCGTGGTGGGAGGCTGCAGGAGGAGGAGGAGGAAGGCAGCTTCGAGGCATGCTGGAAAGACAATGTGCCAGCTAAAATCGTGTGACAGAGCTGCTGAAACAAACCTGCTCATTAGGGAACAGCTCATTTGTTTGGGTGGAAGGATTTGCTTCTTGTCTAATATTAATTGTCCATGCGGGGAGATATTTACCCTCCAGCTTGAGCTGGGGAAGACATAAGCTTCTCAAAGTTCTTTTAACCTATCTGGCACAAATGCTTAAAAAAAAAAACAAACATTACCTTAGATTAATTTAGATCCTGAATTCAAGTTTTTTTGTCAAAGCAATCTCCTTGAAGCTCATGTTCAGTGGAACCATTTCACAATAAAATGGCTGATTTTGGAACCAACGAATTTTCATCAAGTTGTGTTAGGCATTCTCAGGAGAGAAGAAATCTCTATGTTTCCTATGCAAGCACTTCTTACTTCTTTAATTATTAACAAAAATGGCATTATTTTGCTAACTTGGCCTCATGCATTCAACTCTTCAGAGATTTTAAGTAAAACTCAAATCTCCTCAAGTCACAGAAAGCACCTTCATACCTTGTGAGTGCTAACAAGTATGAGGGCCTGCAGAGAGAGCAGTTTTGGTAAATGAACACCAAAAGGTGTTTTTTATTTAAAAATCAGTGCCTGATATCTTACTAATGCTGGCACTGTGCACCAATTCTGCACAAAACAGATGGAAATTAAAAGTTAAGGACTGAAAAAAAAAAAAAAAAAGGCAACAGCATGTTCCAAATAATTGTAGAAAAAATAAACCAGGGAAATTCACAAGTTCTAGAAGCCACAGGTGGAAGAGATAATTCTCCATGTAAATTGTTTTTATCTAGTGCCAAGGTTTGTGTGGGTGCTGTGCAGATTACACTGCTGTTGCTTAACTGCTGTAACATCTGTAGGATTTCTGCAGCAAGACTACAAATGATTGGTGAGTATTTTGGCAGGAGGTTTCTCTCCCACGTTTCCAGTCTCACTGCTTGTTTTGACACTGGCTGTGTGACAGACACGGAGAGGGGAGGAATTCACTCCTAAGGAGATGAGGCTCCCTGCAGCTGCAGCTCTACTCCAGGACTATTCAAGGCAAAGCTCTAAAAAAGGGATTAGCAGGATACCTGGTAGGATGACACCACTCACATTCAAATTTTTGTAGGGACTTTTCCTTATTATAATAAGGCAGACGTAGGAGCAGATCTGAAGTACTTCTGTGTGGATTTTGTCACTGATTAAAGCAGAAATCAAGAACCAGCTTTACAGAGGTGTTTAAACAGAGGGAGAAGAAACTGCTGAAGTTCATTCCTGTGCTAGAATCTGTTAGTATTGCTGTAGCATTTTTTTTTATTATAAATTGGGAAAGGAACAAGGTGTGCAACAGCCTATTAATGATGACAGAGTACTTCAGCTGCAGCAAACCATGAGCCATCCCTCACATTCCTCATAAAAGAAATGACATTTAAAAGACAGAATCTACTCCATTTATCCCTACTGTGAATATTATCATCCATACAGGCCCCAAACTGTGCACCTGGGGTGCCTTATTTAACTTCCTGTACTTTCAAGTCATGTTTCTTTTTATCTTTATCATGCTGTTAAAATAAACAACTATGACTCAAGTTTTCTCAAAGAGAGCAGATAAAATATGTTGAAGATAGGTAGAGATTAATATTCAATCAAGCAGATGAATTAAACAATAGGAAAAATAGCACAGCTTGGTTAGCATCATCAAAACAGCTAACTAGAAAATAAGGGGAAATATTAGCAAAAAAAAAAAAAAGAAAAGCTCAAAAACACCTGCTGAAAGGCATTAGAACCTGAACTATCCTGACTGAGAGGAAGGTTTCAGTCACAGTTCAGGACCACCACAGACAGTGCTCCCCTAGGTGTTTATTTAAGGAGAGATAAATCCAATATACATCACTTGAGAGCTGCCCATGATTATCAGTTTATCAAGTTATCATTCCTTGGGGACAGCCATGCTGAAATCCTGTGGCCAGAACTCTCCACAGAAGATATTTGCATGTCCTTCATGGCTGGTTCTGAGAGAGTATATGAGCACTCATTTGCTGTGAGTTTGTTCACCCAGCTTGTCCCAGTGCATCCCAGCCAGAACTGGGAGATGGGAATTGGAGTAGGGCTAAGGCCTCATACCCAGGGAAAACAAAATAAAACAACCAGCAGTAAAGCCCTGAAGATCCCGCCCCCCCCAAAAAATAACTAAATAAACTAATATATAAAACATTAAAAACAACATCCAAAACACAAAATGGCCAGGAGGCTTCAGGGGACAGTGAGGACAGAAGACACAGATGATTTGTACCTCCTAATATTAACAATTAACTGATCTCAGCTGCTGGTCCTGCTCTATTTGGTAGCCTCAGATGACCCCTGCTTGCAGGAACTTTTCACTCTGGAAAAGTTCCCTTTGGAGGAACCTCACTGAGCTTCTACTGATTGCAGGAGGAGTCACAAACTCCTGCTCATTCTGAAACCTGGCCCCATGAAAACCATGATGTGTCCTACATCTTGCATCAGGAAAGGCAGAAAATCATAGAATTGTCAAATTTATAGGGTTGAAAAGGATTGTTTAGGGTGCTGAGTCCTACCCTTTACCCACTCCACTGTGTTCACCACTGCTGCTACCCTTCCCTGGCATCCAGCCTTTGGCAAGGATGCTCTCATCAATTCTCCAGCCCTCTCTTCTTTAAACTTCACAGGCACAGAAGCAATTTTATACCTCACCTCATCCCTGATTGCAAATTCCTAACCTTTTCCAGCTCTCCCTCTCTCACCTCAACCAGGATTGTACATACCCTTCAATATCTGTGCAAATCCTACATTTGTACTGTGGTACCATAATATTCCCTGTCCTTTCAACACAATCCCTGATGTCTTTTTCACCTTTTTTGGCTGCTGCTGAGCACCAAGATCATTCCAGGAAAGGGCCTGTTCTCATCCTCAGTCCTGATTCTTTCAGGTGCAGAGCTCAGACTGTTTTGCCTCGTGTGCATCACTGGGTATTAATCAACACTGGGTTTCATCTGCCACTCTACTCATGTTCCACGTGGGAGTATTGTAAATGACACACGCTGCAGTGTCTGCAGGAATGACTGAACAGAAAACAAAACAAAAAAAAAAACCACCAATGTCTTTCACTGCCCAGAACTGATTCACTGACTGGTCGTGTCCATCCCACAAAACAAACAACAGCAGACACCAATGGGGGAAAGAAAGGCATCTTTAAATAAAAAAATAAAACTCACAATCATGGTAAAGCACACGTGGGAAATAAATAAAATTTGGTTTGGCCAAATAAATAAAATTTGGTTTAGCCAAATTTGAACTTCATGACTGCAACTTTAGTACTATCCCTACCATGAATAACTGCACCAAGTTACAAACCAGATTGTAACTTGATTCCATGCTGTAAAGTCTGGTTTGTAACCTTCAGTTTTTCTACTCATTACAGGTGGACACTGGATTACTCACTCTCCTGAGACTCAAAACCACTCATTTTCTTGTCAAATCTGCACAGCCTTCTGTTTTTTGCATCACTTGAGAGAATGACATTTAATGAAGAGCTCACTTAAACAGCAACATGAAAAAGAACTAATAAATGTTAGGAATGTTGTTTTTCCCTTTCGACATTCCCAAGCTTTGATGTTCCTTCTAATGACTGCATAATTGAAGACTGTATTTTCTCTCATACTTCATTATTATGAATATTGAAAAGCAGTGATTTTAACAACACAAAAGCAGCATTTTTTTTTTAATTTAATTAATTCCTTGTAGGAAAACCCAGTATTTTTCATCCTTACCTTGCTTTCTAAACAATCTGAAAACATTTCTGTGTTAATTCTTAAGTGGCTCGTGTCAGTGATTTCACGCAGGATCTGATTCCAAAGGCAGAGAATATTCATCATTCAAATAAAACCTGCCTAAATGAAGATTGAGCCAGGTGGACAGGATGGTGTCAGCAGGCCAGGGCAGTGACTGTCCCTGTCACTGTCCCTGTCCCTGCTGAGGCTCCAGCCCAGGGGCTGTGCCCAGCTCTGGCCCCTCAGTTCAGGCAGGAGCCTGGGGGGCTGCAGCATGTCCAGGGAAGGGAACAGAGGTGGGAAAGGAATGGAGAATTCCTGAGAGAGCTGGGAAGGGAATGGAGAATTCCTGAGGGAGTTGGGAAGGGACTGGAGAATTCCTGAGGGAGTTGGGAATGAGCTGGAGAATTCCTGAGAGAGCTGGGAAGGGGATGGAGAATTCCTGAGGAAGTTGGGAAGGGAATGGAGAATTCCTGAGGGACTTGGGAAGGGACTAGACAATTCCTGAGGGAGTTGGGAAGTGAATGGAGAATCCCTGAGGGAGCTGGGAAAGGGGCTGGAGAATTCCTGAGGGAGCTGGGAAGGGAATGGAGAACTCCTGAGGGAGCTGGGAAAGGGATGGAGAATTCCTGAGGGAGCTGGGAAGGGAATGGAGAATTCCTGAGGAAGTTGGGAAGGGGATGGAGAATTCCTGAGAAAGATGGGAAGGGAATGGAGAATTCCTGAGGGAGTTGAGAAAGGGCTGGAGAATTCCTGAGGGAGCTGGGAATGGGCTGGAGAATTCCTGAGGGAGCTGGGAAGGGAATGGAGAATTCCTGAGGGAGTTGGGAAGGGAATGGAGAATTCCTGAGGGAGCTGGGAAGGGGCTCATCCTGGAGCAAAGGAGGCTCAGGGGGAATTTCTGGCTCTGCACAACTCCCTGTCAGGAGGGAACAGCCGGGGGGATTTGGGATCTGCTCCCAGGGAACAGGGACAGGAGGAGAGGGAACGGCCTCAGACTGGGCCAGGGCAGGCTCAGGGGGGACAGCAGCAGGAATTTCCCCATGGAAAGGGTGCTCAGGAACTGCCCAGGGAGGGTTGGAGTGCTTATCCCTGGAGGTGTCCCAGGAAGGGCTGGAGGTGGCACTCAGAGCTCTGGGACAGGGTGGGGATCAGGCACGGGCTGGACCTGACAACCTGGGATCAGGCTGGAATACTTTCTATCCTAAATGATTCTCTGATAAAGTTTCTAACACGGAACATCACTGCCTTGTAATCTAAAGATCAAGGGAATTACACAAGACTGAGAGGAGCAGTGATCTATGCTCATGAAGAAATTATTTTCTCCTGATGTCTTCTCAGCCATCACTCAATGACCAGAGCTCTAGACACAGTGGATACAAAATCCACTGAGATCCACAGGGATCATTTACTGCCTTACACAGATTTTCATGGGTGATTTTGAGACTGGGGTCTTCAAAACAGTATCCTGACATTCCAGTGGCAAGGAAGCAAATGTGAGTTTAAAGGTGGATTTTACTTTGTCATGCATAATCAAAATGAATTGTGGATTTGAGCATGTCAAAGGGACATTGATTTTGTAGACTTTAAAGAAATCATTGTTTATTTGCAACATGGCCTATGAGAGGACCCTGTTAGTGGGAGATATTAATATATCAAAGGGTGCACAGCAAGATAAGCAGCACATTCAAAACTTAAGTATTTTATGTTGCATTAAATACCTTCAGTCAGTAGTTTCTTTCCAAGGAATACACAGTATACACTAGCAATAAGTAAAACTGCATACCACTTTTGGGTATAGGAAACCTCAATGTACAAAAATAGAATCTTAAATTGGAAGTGAATATTTAAAAACCAAAAAAAAAAACAAACAAACAAAAAAAAAATTTAAAAAAATCCCCCAAAAAAACCCCCAAAACTCCAAAAAACATACAAGAACGATATTACCTGGATGCTTAGCAGATCACATACACATCAAATATTAATCTTCCAGTAACAAGATTAATTGTTAATCAATTAAGGATCAGAAGTACTAAGAAATATTAAGAAATCAATTAACAGGGTTGGAAAAGGGGCTTAAAAATACCCATTTCCAGCCCTGCTGTGGGCAGGGACACCTTCCACTAGACCTGGTGTGTCACCTGTCTGTGCACAACACCCTCCTCACCTGGTGGGCTCCCGTGCCCAGCTGCAGCTGTGGCAATGGCAAAAGCAGAAGCAGGAGACACCACTGAGCAGTGGCTGTTGTCAGCAGTCTGCACTGTAAAGGGGAAAGACAGGAAAAAAATTAACTTCCTCAAACTTTTTATCCACCAGCAGCAAGACTTTGGATCTTCAGGGACATTTGTAACTTTGTGAACACCTTATTTATTAGCACTGTCAGATGATTGTCTGAGAAGGGCAATAGAGGGATCATAATCACATTTATGGTTCATATTTCTGCATTGGTATAATTGATGTTGGTATAGAAAAACATCTAAGACACCTCCAAAGAGAGGAACAAGATATTAACCAAATAGGAGAGGGGAAAGAAAAAAGATATACATAAAAAAATGGTACAGAAAATTAACCTATATAAAAAGTTATGTTAGAGAATTAAGCATATTCATCATCTTCTGACAACTGGATTCACAATTTTTCCCTGGTCACTGCTCAGGATGAGCAGAGTGCTCAGGTTTTATCAAACTTTCTCTACAGGGAGTGCTGTGAACATTGTCTCTAACTAGGACACTGGCCACAGTTTCCAGCTCCCAAATCTTGCCTTCTCACCACAAATGTGCCAAATCACAGAAAATTACTGTTCATTTAAATCTAAAGTGTCCTGTCAACTTATTACCTGGGTGAAGAGACTCTGCTCTGCTTTTTGAATTACAGTTCATTTAAATTTTAAAGTGTCCTGGCAACTTATTATGGGTGAAGAGACCCTGCTCTGCTTTTGTTTTAGTCCCAGGTATGAAACACCTGTCCAGAAACCTGGCCTGCAGGAGCTGGCAGCATTTTAAATCTTCATGGACACAGCTCACAGCCCTGCTAATGATTTCAAAGAGCCATGTGAGAGCTATTTGGGGAGCTCCAGCTCTGTTTTTTCCTCTTCAATTGAGCAGCTTTCTCAAATTCTGGAATGAATAATGTGAGACCATCTGTAAATGTTCAGTGTTACACAAAGAAACAGACACAGTCACTCCCCATTGACAACAATGGGTGTTGTGCGTTTCATGATTACAGATGGTGCCCAAAATATGTCCCCTCATCAGCTGAAAAAAAATATATCAGAGTCTTGAGAGTTTGGGGAGAACAGGACTGATTCAATATTAGTCTGGAACTTGGGCACATCCTGCTTGAGCTATTTCAGAACACTGATTCATACTGAAGTTCTCAGCCTGCTTCCACGCCTCATTATTGCCACTCAGATTTAACAGGCACACTTCACATTTTAATGGCCTTTTCATATTTTTAACACCTGAGGAATAAGGAGAAATGCGAACAATCCAAATGATTCCAAACGTCATTTCTGCTCTCTACTGCCCTGCACAGCTCACAGGTGCAGTGGTTAAATGTTGGGAAGGCAGAAACAGGAAAGTCCTATAACTCTGAGTACTTATCCAAAGATGGTAAGGATGCAGAAACCAGAAGAGACATTGAAATGAAAGCAGTGTTTGTCTGAATGTTTCTAGAACAGCTTGGGCTGACCAAAGCTCTTTCTCTCTTTGTTAGCAATGTCATTTACTAACAGACAGCCCAAAACCAGAACAGACCCTTCTTCCCTGGCTCAACAGGGAGGGACCCCTGATAAGATTTAGAGATTAGAAAGAAATAAAACATGGGAATGGAGGGATTCCTATAGGATGTATGTAAATGTAGAAATTTGTATTTGATGATAGATTGGTTAATGAGAAAGTAGAATATTCAACATAGAAAGAGATAGAAGTCACTGTAAAAGGAGAGCTCACTCTCTTGTGCTCTTACTCTTACACTCTCACTCTCTTGCTCTTGCTCTTACTTTCTTATTCTTACTCTCTTATTCTTATGCTTTCTTGCCTCTCTTACTCTGTTACCCTTTTACTCTTCTGTTCTTACTCTCCCTTGCTCTTATCCTCTTATCCTCTCTTTCCTTGTGCTCTCTCCTGCTCCTGTCTCCTCCATCCTGCTCTGAGCTAACCTCGAGCTGGGCTCTTTTCACCTACACCCTGTGGAATAAACTTCAAAACTAAACCATAGAGATCCAGCTGAGCACTGTCCCAGCCCTGGCACGGAACAGCTCCTACAGTTCAGCTCTGTTTGGAGTGCCTGGCAGAACCAGGACACATCAGCTCTCACCTCCTGGCTGCCGGTAGCGGAGGTGACGTGGAGTCGAGGGGGACCTGCACGGTGACAACTCTGCTGTGTCCACCACTGAGGTGCTCTCAGGAATGGTCCTGTCCACAGACACAGATTCCAGAACTGCTGCTTTAAAAGAGAGTGAGAGTCAGTACTGATTTATCATGCACCATTTGGTTTACACCGCTCCTGTAACTCGCCGTGAAATTCTGCCATGAGCTCGCCAATAATTATCCTCTGGATGGAGTTAAAGGAGTGGGGAGGTCTTGTACTGATGACACAAAAAGCTCACAATAAATAAAGAACTCGGTGAAAGCCAGCAAGTTGTCAGTTTTACAGCACATTGGATAAAATTGCACTTTTGATCAGGAGAATATGCAGTGATATGCACACGTAATAAGGGTACTTGAACTCATAGGTATTCTGTGACCTGGGGAAAATAATCCTTGTTGAGTAACAAAGTGTAATCAAAATCTGTCCAATAAAATTGCCAAACAGCACTGGAGAGCAGACTAGTCCTCGGTGGAGTTCTTTTATCAGAAGAATTTAAAAAAAAAAAAAAATGGGATAAACACTATTTCCAAAATGAGGGAAAACAAGCTAATAAAATACATCCTGCATTTGAGGTGAATGACAGCTCTGACTGCAGCATAAGTGTTGTGTATACAAAGCTAAATATAAGCAAAAACTTTGGAAAACAAAAACTCTGAAAGCAAGGAACTTTGAAAGCAGACAAGGAAGGTGAAAATACCTGTAAATACAATCATGACTGTATGACAACAGTCATAGAGAACAGCAATCACCATAATAATATGTCCTGGGAAACAATTTGTGCAGTTGTACTGGACTTAGAGTAAACCAGAACTGGCTTTTTGGAACTCTGGCCGAGTAACAGGACTACACATTTCCATTCCCCTCATGACATTTCTTTTTAAATTTACTCCTCTTCATCAATGTGCTGCATGCAGCTGGGCAACAAAAGGGCCCTCTACTGCAGGACGTGAGCTGCAAATTCCTCCAGACCAAGTGCAAGCTGCTCAGCAGGAAATCCCCAAAAGGGATCTGACAGCACTTACAAACAGCAAAAGGGATTGCACTGACAGCAGTCTAGCTTTTTTATGGGCTTCTGGCCATTTCCAAATGTTTGTTCCTTGTGCTGTCCAGGTAACACTTCCAGCTTTGACTGAACACAGTGAGAAACGTGAAACTCCAACAGTGCCCACTGCCTACACTCAGGCAGAACAACCTGCTCTTTACCAGTTTGCTTTACAATGTCTAGAAAAAATGTGACAGCTATGACAGCAGTTACCTCTCTGCGATTGATTTTAATGCATGGCTAATATTTTGGGATAAAGTAGTGCACAAGAAGAATTTGTTCAAATTTGCATAGAAAATGTATGTATGTATGTATAAATAGGCTGTTATGCAATTAATGTAAAAAGACCCAGCATAAAAAGACTGGGTATATAATATCCATGATTTTACACCACAGCTAAGCAGTACTTTTTGAAAGAGTAAAGCATGAGCAAATATCACAGAATGTCCTGAGCTGTCAGGGACCCAGAGGCATCACCCAGCCCAGCCCCTGGCCCTGCACAGACCCCCCCAGCAATCCCACCCTGGCACTGCTGTCCAAAGGCTCCTGGAGCTCAGGCAGCCTGGGCAGTGCCCAGCACCCTCTGGGGGAAGAACCTTTCCCTAAAAATCCAACATGAGCCTGCCCTGACACAGCCCAGCCCTTCCCTGGGTGCTGCCCCTGTCCCAGAGCAGAGATGGGAGCTGCAGTCCTTGGGATGAAGCTGCAGCCCCTGCTGAGCTCTGCCCTCAGGCTCCTCTGCTCCAGCTGAACACACCAAGCTGCTCCTCGTGTGTCCCCTCCAGACCTTTCACCATCCCCACGCCTCTCTTCCAGACACCCTCTAACAGCTTTAGCTCTCTCTGGTGTGATGGTGCCCAAAACGATCCCCAAGACTCGAGGTGAGGATGCACCAGTGAGCAATGATGGGCCTGGCACCCCCCCCAGGACAGAGATGTCCCTCCTGAATCTGGACTCAGATCAAACTGGACACAGACCAGGACCCCCAGGTCCATCCCACAGCTGCTCTGCAGCCCCTTGTCCCCCCAGCCCATCCACACAGGAAGGGGAGCCCACCCCAGGTGCAGAACCCTTTGTTAAACCCCACACAGTGGGTGATTTCCCACCCCTCATTTGCTGAGCTCTCTCTGCAGGGTCTCTCCACCCTCAAGGGAGCTGACAGCTCCTCCCAATTTAGTGTCATCAGTAAACTTACTTAGTAAGTCCTGTGTCCAGGTTGCTAATGAAGATGCTGAGGAGCACAGGGTCAAGGATGGAACCTCAGCAGTGACAGGTGCCAGCCTGGTGTCACCCCAGTGAGTGCAACCCTCTGTGCCTGCCTCAGGAGCCCTCTGCCCACGATGTTTTTATCCACCTGTGGGCTGGACAGTTTCTCCAGATGGATCCTGGGAGATACTGTACCAAAAGCTTTGATGAAGTCCAAAAAGATCATATTACTGCCTCTCCTGGGTCACCCAGGTGTGTCACCCTGTCATGGAAGGAGCTCAGGTGTGACCAGCAGGACCTTCCCCTTGTGAAGCTGTGCTGAGCTCCTGTTGCCAGATGAATACCTGTTTGCTCAGCTGGTAGGGAAAAGACAATGATTATTTTGTAAAACCACTGGCCTGTGGAACTGCATAATGGGGATCCTGTTAAACATCAACCAAGAAGAGGAGCAGGAGAATACACTTTCATCTCCAAAATAATGAATTACATTGGTTGTGCCAACTCGGCTCCAGATTTGGGAAAGTAACACCAAACTCATGGGGTGGTCAAGAGTCAAACTCATGTGGGAAGGCCAGGAACACTTGTTGATGGCTTTGGGGGAATGATTATCACATATATGTTTTTCCTGTGAAAACCATCCTGTAAAATTCACCTGGGAACAGGAGCCTGTTCATGCACAATGCTTCAGAGGAGACAGCCCCTCATGCCTCCAGCTCAGTGAAGAATGGCTGCTGCCTCATGCTGCACTGCTGTTAGGGAGGTTTTCTCCATTTTTCAGTAACACAGTGCCTCCAGGTGTTTTTTCAATCCTCCCAGGATAATTTCCTCCATGACCTTTCCAGGCACTGAAGTGAGACTGATGGGCCTGTAGTTTTCACGGTCACCCTTCCTCTGCTTTTTAAAAACTGGGACAATGTTAACCAGTTTCCACTCAACCTCAACCTCTCCAGATGCCCAAGACTGTTCAAATATCAAGAGAAGCCTGACAATGACATCAGCCAGCTCTTTGAATCTTCTCAGATGAATCCCATCAGGCCCATAGATTTATAGGGATCCAACTGGTGCAGCAGATCCCTACGACTTCAGGATCAACTGTGATTTTATCATTCTCAAGCCATGGTCATTCAGCATGGGGCACTGGGACTCACTTAGAACATGCTGAAGAGAGGTAAGGAAAACAATAAATATCCCTGTCTTGTCAAGCTCCCTGTTTGTGAGGTGACCATCGTCATTCTGGAATGGACTAATGTAATTCCTCCACAGTTTTTTGCTGATGTATTTTAAAATACTCTTTTTATTGTCCTCCACAGTTCTGGCAAGTTTCAACTCCAGTTAAGCTTTGGCTGCAAAACTTTTCTCCCTGCAGAGCATCATCTCTGTGTTCCTGCCATACCACCCAGCCTTTTCCTGCTGGGCATACACCTTCCTTTTCTACTTTACCTCTAAAAGAAGATCCCTGCTCAGCCAAGCCAGGGTCTCATCTTCTTGACTTTCATCCTTTTGAGACCTTCTGCCTCATCTGTTTGACCTTCAGCATTTTGGAATTGCCTCTTCCTGGGCCCTTAGGAGGTGATGCCTAAAAAAGTGACCCAGCACCTTTGGAAAAATTTCCCCAGGGATCATGATCACTATTTCCCTGAGCAGCCTGAAGTCTGCTCTACTCATGTCCAAGGGTGAAAACGACACTTTTCTGACATTTTTCCTCCTAGCAACAGACATTTTAAACTCAATCACTTTGACTGTAAACTCAATATCTTTGCTGCTGTAGCAAAGATAGTTACCAATCATGTCATTCATTCAACTCTCTGTTAACAAGCAACAAATAAAGAAGGCCATCTTTCCTAATACTTGTTTATGAAGTTATCATCCAGGTGTTTTAGTAATCTCAGACTCCAGAGAAGGGACTAAACCTGGGAGAGAATTCCATCATCACTTGTCCTCCTAATTCAGTGCTTTTTATCAATTACACTAATTCTCTAACACCAATAAAAGTGTTATAAAACACTTCTTATTAATTACACTGATTTCCTAACACCTATAAAAGTGTTATAAAACACTTTTTATCAATTACACTAATTTCCTAACACCCATAAAAGGTACTCACCCCTGGGAGGTGGGGGAGATGACTTTGGTGGATATCTTTCCATAACTGCCCCTAAAAGCCTTCAAATAAAGATACACTATATAAAAATATAAAATATAAAAATATTAGCTCCTCACCAAAATGATATCAAGTTTCATTTTCAGACTGGGAAAAAGGCAACAGTCCAGGCCAAGAGATCTGTAGTAGACTCCCACAGAGACCTCTGCATCCTTTCACTGCCCCTTGACTCTTACCCAGAGGCTCTCAATTGTGAGAGCTACATTTTAACCCTTCTGTTACATACAATGCCTCCCTCTGCCCTGCCTATTTTTCCTAAAGAAAAATTTTATTTTTCCTATTTTTCTTGTAACTGTTCAATAGGGCACTTCAATCACAGGACTCATCCCAGTAAGGTTTCACTTTTGCCACTGATGTCAAATCACTGAGACTGGGCCAAGGATTCAAGCTCCTCTTGTTTGCTCTTCATGCTATATGTGTTGGAACAGAAATACTTCAGCTGTGTTCTGTTGTAGCAAACACCTCCCACCAGTGCTCGGTTCTTCAAGTTTTGGTGCATCACCCCACTGCCTCTCACTACGCTGCCTGTTTTTTTCCCTTACCCCTTCCAAACTAGTTTAAAGCTCTATCAATGAGTCCTCTAGTTTCTTTCCTAGAAACCTTCTTCTCCTCTGAGAGGTGCATCAGGTGACAGCAGATCAGATTTTGTATAGATCATTCCATGGTCAAAAAACCAGCTTCATTCTGATGACACCAACCCCTGCTCTTGACAGGTAGGCTCCTAGAATGCTACAGTGGATAACTTGCCTGTTAAAAAAGGAATTTTTTTTTGTAAAACAAAAGGCAAAATTCTCTAAAAACAATCCCTTGGCATAATGGAACATCTCATTTATTAGCAGGGCACTGCTAATTCATCAGTAGGGAGCAGACACAACTTTTCAATCTTATTTGTCTTAATTTGTGTTTGGTAATCCTTTTTTTCTTTCCTCTCACTAATTTTTTGTTATTACAGTACTAGCAACTGAAATTGAGCTACATTTTGCCCAGATTTACAGGCTGGATTTCCTCAGCCTGTAAGCCAGGCCACGAACAACCATTTTAAAATATTAATTTTAGGAATTTAAAAAAGCATTTTTAAATTGCATCGTTTTCTTTTTAGTGTAACAACAATTAAAAAAAAGATTACTGCAAAGTTCTGTTTCAAGTAAGAAGATCATTCCTCTGTCCCCAAAGGAGAAATAATGCCCACTTCTTTTCCCTGTGAGACTGGAGCTACTTTCTTGCTTTGTCACCTGTAATGACAGTGCTCCCAGCCTTAGGTGCCCACACTGAGGTTTTTAACAACCAACTTCAGACTTCTGGAAGTAAAAACCTATTCCAAGGTGCCTTACAGAATCCATAGAGGAAACAGGCATTTCCTCAGGAGCAATTAATCTATTTTAGACCTGTACCTTCTGGAGAGATAACCAAGTGACATTCACACCACCTGGTAAAAATGTCACTGATGTACCAAGCACATCACAGGCATCATTTATTTGGATTAGTGATGGGAATTTTCTTGGGAAACCAGCCCTCTGTGCAAACATGTTAAAGCTGCTAGGTCTTTCTTTTTGACTTCATATTTCACTTCCTGTAGTACACGGCACAACTCAGACATCTCTCACCTCAGCAAACACGACTGGCATCAAATATTATCTTCTGCCTTTCTCCTTAACACTGCACTGAAGTGAAAACACACAGGTGCTGTGGGTTGGAACAAGATGAGCTTTAAGGTGCCTTCCCACCCAGACCATTCCAGGATCCTATGGCTTTGCCATGCTGCTGTTCCAGGGAAGGAGCAAAGTGCTGGGGACAGAGAGCACATCACAACCTCAAACAGAGGAGCAGCAGTGTGACAGGACATGTCCTCTCCCTCTCTACCACAGACACTTGGTGCTGATATGGAGGAGACAACCCAGGGGCTGAAAAACCCAGAAAGCAGTCATCTCTGGTGCCAAGAGGCCTCGGGTCCCAGCTAAAAATTAACATCCTGGTCTGCAGTGCAGATGTGGGAAGAGATAAAGGGAATATTCTCAGCCACATGACAAACTAGAAAAGAGTTATCACAGAGGCAGGAGCCTCCTGCACCCTGAAAGTGTTTGAGACTTCTGCCTGGAGTTTGGGCACAGATTCTGTGCTTACTTCTCTGAGGGATTGAGGGATAGGATCTCGATGTGTGCCCCACCTACAACTGCAAGGTAAGATCCATTCAACCCTAAGTTATATTATTTCTTCACTAGCTGTAACATTAATGGTACCTTTAACCTCACACCTGCTAGCAGGTTTCTTTTTATCCTTATTCCTCTGGAGTATTAGTTTGTTTTAAGTCATGCCTGTTATTTTTGTTTATTTTTGTTTATTTTTGTTTCATATTTATCTATTAAATAAATAATCCATTCTATAACAGACCAAATCAACCATTAGTAAAGAACCTTCACAGAATTCACAAAATGACCAGGCTGGAAGAAACCCCCAAGATCATCCAGTCCAACCCATGCTCTAACACCTCAACTAAACCCTGGCACCCAGTGCCACATCTGTGAACCACATCTGGTTTTAAACACATCCAGGGATGGCGACTCCACCACCTCCCTGGGCAGACCATTCCAGCACTTTATCACTCTTACCATGAAAAACTTTTTTTCCTGATATCCCACCTAATTTCCCCAGCTCAAGCCTGCATCCTTTCATTCTGTCAGTGCTGCCCGGTGAAAGGGACCAACCCCAACTTGCGAATGGGAGGAGGTTTTGGGGTGCTAGCCACCTCAGTGCTACCAGAGGCCTGGGTAGAGGGTTGGGACTTATCTGAACCCCCAGATCCTTTCATAACCAGCAGCGTGCTGGATCCCAGCGCCCCGTGGGTACAGGATACCTCTGCGGATGCTCCTCCTCAGCTTGTTGCAGAGATCCAGGCGTGGATTCTCCAGGCTGTCCTCAGCTGAGCCCGGGCTCTGCTCGGGGGATGACAGCCCCCTGCTCAGGTCCAGCGGTGCCTTGCTGCCCGTGGGTGGTGGGGATGTGGCCGGGCTGTAGTTTGAGGTGGGGCTGCTGGCCACAGAGGAAGCTGAGAGGTCGAGGGCACCGATCCTGGAGTTCAGCGGGGAGGTCAGGGACAGCTTGCGGGTCCTGGCAGGTGAGGAGGTCCTGGAGAGTGACAGGGGAGGAGGGGAGGAAAACTTGCGGCAGAGATGTGGCGACTTCCCGTCAGCCAGGTACTCCCCTCTGTTGTTCTGGCTGGTGGCAAAGAACAGCTCCAAAGACCTGGGAGAAGAGTGACAGGGTAGCAAACGCTGAACAGATTTAAGTGAAAATGCTTGAATTCTGAGCAAACCTGCACAGCACTGCAAAGTTCTGAGTGATGCTCAAAGCTTGGGTGTATAGCTGAGACAGACCCTCCTTAAAACTGAAGTCCTGTTCACAAGTAATGTTATAAATCACTCTGTAGATGTAGGCTTTCACTATTAGGAATTGACTTCTGCAAATTAGTATTAATAATAATATTTATTTACTTATTTATTTATTTTATTTGTTTTTTTAAAATTTATAGTCCAGTTTTTAAATTTTATTTTATTTTATTTTATGTTACTTTATTTTTATTTATTTATTTATTTATTTATTTATTTATTTATTTGGGTTTTTTTTTGTTTTGTTTTGTTTTCAGTCCAGTTTATTTATTTATTTGTTTGTTTGGTATTAATTTCTTTTTTGTTTATAGTGCAGTTTATTTATTTGTTTATTTACTTATTTTATTTTATTTATTTGTTATTTATTTCTTTTTTATTTATAGTGTAGTTTATTTATTTATTTATTTGTACTCCAGTCTATTTATTTATTAATTAATTTATTTATTTATCTATCTATACACCTGTTTATCTATTTATTTATACGCCTTCTATTTATTTATTTATTTATTTATTTATTTATAGTCCAGTTCCAGTAATCACTTTTTAAACTACTTTAATAACCATTTGTCAAGTTTTTTTTGGTGGCCAATGCCATGGCTGGTGTAGCTTAAATATTAGTGTGATAAACATATAATATAGTTTAGGCTTTTGCAAAACATTAAATTACAGGCAGCATGTTCTGCGTTGTAATGTTTAATGTTTTCATTTGTGTAACCAACCGACAAGAATAACTCAGATAATTTTGGGAAATAACTGATGTTGATTTAATGTACTTGTGGAGTATCTTATCTGAACGATAAGACAACAGTGAGAAGAGCCAAGAAAATAAACACTGAAAGAAAGAATGCAAGGAGGAATTGACTACTGACCCTCTGGCTATCAAAAATTGTCAAGCCACAAAGCAGAAGCTTTGTGAAGAAATTAAATACATGAATTTCATCTGCAAGAAGACGGGTCAAGGGTCGAATCAAGCAAAAGAATTCCCAGAACATGTAAACTCAAAGGAATGCTTGAATATGTATAATCATCGTGGATATGCATTTAACCAATGTGATGAAAAAATATATGAGAATATTGTTTTAAACTTATTGCTGTGCCTCCAGCAGTTTGCCAAGCTTCCGGCTCTGTCCATGGTCACTTTCATCCCTTACTAAACTTCAAAAAATTTTAAAGAGTTTAGCCTTGTTTCCCACAATGAGAACCTTTCCCTTAGACTATTGGCAAGCAGAAAATAATGAGGGAGAACTCCCATGAAACGAAGAAGGCCGTGGCACCTCCTCCAGTGCCCTGTGAAAGAAGGGTGACAGGGTTGTGGAGAGCCCCACACTCACCTGACAGGGATGGAGGTGAAGGGCCGCCTGTAGATGTCAGAGAGCTTCTCCAGGACCACGGCGGCGGTGGTGAAGATGCGGTAGGTGTGCAGGAAGGTGTTGAGGAAGTCGATGCTCAGGAAGCGCAGGTCGGTCAGGCGCTCCAAGAGGCGCTCCACGCTGGCGTAGCGGATCTGGGGCACTTTGCAGGAATTCAGGGTTTTGCTGAAGCAGATGTCGATGTCATCCCTGTGCAGACGGGCGTCGGATCTACACAGAAGAAAAATTTGAAACATTTTATTAGCAAGTGATTGCGGCTAGAGTGATGCCTTAAGTTTTAATTCTTGTATTTTCCAGATGGTGTGCTGCATTGGTGTATAACTCTGAATCCCACACAGAGTGTCAGCCAGCTCTCCTCACAGCTCAGGCACACACAACAATCCTTGGACAGCCACAGAACCAAGGGCACCGCTGCAGCCTCAGCCCCAAAAGTGCAAACAGCAGAGAACTGAGGGGAGAACCTGGCAGGGTGGGACTGCAGAACCTGGGGC
>CM031878.1:73601288-73652182 GCA_018697195.1 Certhia americana
CCTGGATCCAATCTGGGATTTGGGAACACCAAACATTCCTACCTGGATCCAATCTGGGACTGGGAACACCAAACATTCCTCCCTGGATCCAATCTGGGATTTGGGAACACCAAGGATCCTTTCCCACTGCATTCCCAGAGGAACACCAGCCCCAGCTCTGCCCACTGCACCTTCAGAGGAAATCTCCCCCTTTCTCCAGGATCCCTGCTCCAGCAGAGCCACGTCTGCCACTGCAGGAGGGCTGCAGCCACCATGGGATGGCACTGCCACCAACCCCTGACACACAGGGGACACCTGGGAGCCTGACTCTGACACTGGGTTGATTTCTTTTTTATTACTGCATTTTTATTTTAATTCCCCTAATAAAGAACTGTTATTCCTATCCCCATATCTTTGCCCGAGAGCCCCTGAATTTCAAAATTATAATAATTGTGAGGGAGGGGATATACATTTTCCATTCCAAGGGAGGCTCCTGCCTTTCTTAGCAGACACCTGAATTTCAAACCAAAACAATAGATAACACAATAGCAGATCAGAGATGTTCAGCATCTCTGAGCCAGGCTGTTTTCCAGAGGCACAGAGTGAACACAGACCTCATTAAAACCAGGTGAGGAAAGCAGTGAGGTACCTGGCTGATGTCACTGGTCCACGCAGCTTTCTCCTGTCGTGATGGGGCCAAAAGGACAACAGTGAAAGGAGGAGCATCCGTGGGCTCCACTATGAGCTTGAAATCCAGGTGCCCAAACACCTGACCTGAACCTTTTGCTTTACAGCCAGAGGGGAGAAAGAAAAGTCACAAAGTGAAACACCAGAGTACAGGACAAAAAAAACAGTGGTTTCATTCACAATGGAAATTTCTTTAAAACATCTTCTTAATAAAGAGCAAATCCAATTAGGTATCCAACAACTCATTTTGTTGTTCACATATGCCAAGCACAAAATTACTGGGATTTGCTCCTCAAGATAATGTTTCTTATAACATTTGTATGCTAATGCAGCCTCACCATACTACAAGTATCACTCAAATTAATGAAACTACTTTCACAATTCAAGTGCAAAACTCAACAAACTGCAGGATGGAAGCCAAAAGGAGTAACAATAAAATAAATCTGAGACTGTATTTTGTAATCCCATTTGAACAAGCTCACAGTCCAGACTTGTAGAGGAGCCAAGACAAAAAACTTCCCATTAATTCTCCCAAATCACTCAATCCCCGTGTATTTCAGAAAGTTAATTATCTGCTGCTTCTTTAAGGCTTTTTCCCTTTCCTTAAATTTTAAATTTTTTTTTTTTAATTTTTAAAAATTTTTTATTTTGTTTTCCAAATGGTCTAGGTCAACTTGAATACAAAAGGCAGCAAATAATTTGTCAAATTTCTCCAGGCAAGCCTCTTGAAAATACAGTGAGGGGTGTCAACAGCAGGAACAAATACAACAGAACAACACCCCCCCCCCCCCCCACCTGATCCAGCGTGTCCATTATTGGAACAGCCATTCCACTCAATGAATTTTACACTGTATTCTATGGTTTCACAAAAACATATCTATTTGCTATTATGAAAGAAGAAAAAAAAAAAAGGTACTAATTTTAGGAAACTAGAAACTGTACTTACTACTGACAGCTGAATTTAACTTACAATCATCGTCACTCACTTCTGTCTCCTCGACCAGTGTGCACTCTATTAGAGACAGAACACCTCCTGTCTGTGGAAACAAAGCACATTTCACACAAATGTTATTTATTCCCATTTGTCACAAGTTTTTTTTAAATGTTGACATGCCTTACCCTAACATTTTACATTACTCAGAGCTCTAAGGAAGACACATCAATTTCATAATGCACAATATTTTTCCTTAAAGAAGTAAACCCAAACAGATTAAATATAATGGTTTTTTCTTAATCCAGCAGATCAACAGTACAATGCACAAAACTTCTTTCACTTTTATCACACTGTAATATATGGCACACTTGACTTGTTCACAAATACATAACACAGACTTGTTCAAGAGTTGCAAAACAGTTAACTAGAATGATGAAATTCTTCTGAATTTAAGCAGAATACACACAGGGTTTTTTAAAGGTTCTGTTAGACTCTATTTATTTTGCATAAGTACTTGAACTATTTAAGAGGTGCAAAGTGAGAAGGCACATGAACCTTAATAACCTCTTGGTATGCCAAATTAAAATTCCATTCAACATAATCCACACTGTGAACTAGCAACATCTCTTTACCCACAAGCCAGCACTATGAAAGCCTGATTCTCAACAAATATGACTAGATTGTTCTTAGATGACATTTTATTTTAAGAGAACATGCTGTTCAGGAAAACAGAATTGACTTTGAATATTAATTCTATTAGAGCTCTGGAAAATGTTCTTTGGCAATTCTGCAGGGTTGTACTGACTGATTTATGCACTGAAAACTGACTTAAATTCAGCGCTACATACACTGAATTTATTCACTACTTCAAACAAATAGATACATCAATGCCTTGTTCCTAATCCAGAGTTTACTAGAATTAACTGGGTCTGAAAAAATAAAATTGGCTGAATTCTATTATTGACAGTGAAAAAGCAGTTAAACATTGTGCACCACCCCACTTTTGTTTAAAACCACTAGTGCAAGGCTCAGGTGAAAGCCATAAAACAGTTAAATGATGACAGCTCAACAAAGGCATTCTTTTCATTTTGCAAATTAAATCATAATATAAAGTGCCTACCTTAAGAAGATGCAGTTTTCCTCCTGAGCTTCTTGTACAAATTAAAAAGTGCTTTGTAAACAAGAAGCATTGTCTTTCTCCTTCTTTCTTCAAAGACAGCGAGCCCAGGCGAACTTTACTCAGCTTTCCCCTCTCAACTGAGGGCACCTGGATAAGGGAACCTGGTAATGAAGGTGCAAAATTTACTCTACTGCAGAAATATTTAGTAGGCAGTGCTCAAGTTGTTAATTCACTGAAGACTGTTATGTTAATTAATGCAACTTTTCATTCATTCAATACATATTTGTATGACAAATGGTAAAAAATCTTGAAAATACATTAATTAACGTAACTTTTCATTCCGGTATCAATGTGTATCAGCATCTCTGTCAAGCACAAGCCAATCCCTTTTTTACTGCACAAGTTCCCTTTGTTTCTTATCATAAATAGACTCAAGTGCAATCTAGACTAACGTTTGTGTACATGGCAGGATTAGATTTAGGGCTGATTAGGCAATTAAACACACTAAGAGGGTATTGATTAGAAAACGTGGCTCAACAGCCACAGCACTTTGACAGCCAGCACCCTTGCAAAAGACAAGGCACTTCCAAACCAAAGAGACAGAGAAAGAACATGGAAAAGTTACTTTTTGGTGGAAAAGAGTTTGTGCGTGCGCCCGTGTGCAAGAGAGATGGAAATGAAGCACATTTCCTCTTCTTATCTTGTTCTGCATAATTGTCAGCGCTCCACAGCTCATCTGAAATGTGTTACCAGTAAAACACTCCCGAACTAAATTGAACCTGCTTACATAAGCCCGAATTTTGCTCTGCAGAGCTCCAGGCTGGGGACAGCTCTGCTTCTCTGCCGTTTCACCATCTCAGTCTGTGACCAACTTTTCCAGATTGATCCCACCATGTGTATCACCTCCAAATTTGGAGCAGGAGTTAAATTTGGTGGTGAAGTGCAACTCCTCTGTAGGTTAAACAGAAAGATTTCTACCACACAACTTGCTGTTGGCAGACAGGGCAGCCAAGAGACCTCCCAGTCTCGTTCCCACACATCTCTCCTCACTATTACCTTTACACTGGTTCATGTCCTGCTCCAGCAGCAGGTACTCACAGAGCTAAACCAGCAGAAAAGTGACTTAGCTCCCAGATAGGAGCAAGGTCTCACAAGAAACTGATGATGCAAAGGGAGCTGCACAGCAGAAAAAGCAGGAGAAGGAGGAGGCTTTGACCTGCTTCTTCCAGATACGAACTAGCACGGCTGCATCAAAGCTCAGAGTAGTGGCAGCATCCTGACACAATGCCAGCCTGACAGAATTATCCATGAAATATTAGATTAGCAGTTCTTGCTCTGTGTTGTCAAAAGAATTATCTTTCTCAAAGGTCACATGCGCGATCTTAAATTAACAAACAGAGAAACTGCAGTAACTGAGAAAGCCTCTATTTATCTACATTTCTTCTACACTTATCTCTCTCTACATATATTTTAGCCTTAAGTTATTAATATGTCAACTTCTGCTGACACACACAGCAGTAAATTTGCCAGTGTTCTCTGACAGACATTTCACATTTAGGCTGAATGTGTGTAGCACAACTTGTGCCACCAAAACAGGACCGTGGAGTTATGCTCTAGAATTTTGCAAAGGAGTTTGGAACATTTCAGATTCTGACCCAAATCCATGAATATTTATTAGCTGCTGTGCATTTCCCCTGGAACTGCCAACCTGTAAGAGGGTTGGAGGAAATCATTTTCTCAGCTGTAAGAAGGAGGGAGGAAATAATTTCCATGTTGGAATAGTGATTTTTCCATGTTACACTGAGCGTCCCTCAAGCCACACCACCAGGCCAGCATGTTCAAAACAACTCCCAGACAAAATTCCAAGGATTCTTTTAGTCCTAAAATTCCATCTACACATTTAGGGTAGCAACAATCAATCTGTGCATTTCGTTTCTGCTTTGCTTAGCAGAGGAACAGTACTTATGATATGCTTACAGAAGGAAGTTTACAGGTGACTTTTGTTTATTTATGTATTTTTATTTTCGTTAGGGTTAGGGTCTTTATTTTAGTTAGACTTTCAGGACTAAATTTCAGAACTCTGTTCTGCCATGAAGGTTAAACAATGTTCCTGCATGGAGCTGAAATACTGTTTAATAAGGTAAAACACAGCAAACCTCCCTCTAAAAGCAGAAAACAGAGACTATATTTTCTCTCTTTCAAATTTGCAGAGAAGAACATATCTCTTACACATTCTGCATGGTTGACACCAAGCAAGGACACCTTGGACATTCTCATCGGGCTTTAGTGGTTAACAAAACTGGGCATTGGCTCTACCACAGATTTCCTCTTAAGGAAAAAAATGGTCACAATTGGCCAATGTACAGATGCAATGAGCAAGTGAAGCTAATTTTAGAACATTCACTAGCAGTATAGCCTGGACAATAGTGTAATCCCATGAATTTTTATCCAGACACAGACCTAAGCACTTTCAGCATTTCAATGCTTCAGCAGCCACTCCCTCAGCCTTTGCTCAATCCAAGGAATAAAACAGGCTGTATTTACAAACATTCAGAAGTCTACATTGAACTGATTTACCAACTCAGTCTGGGCTTTCCCCACCCTGGTGATTTTGGGCTTTCTCCACTTTATTTCTGTTGCTTGTTTTTTATTTCTCAGAGGGTTAAACACTGGAAGAGGCTGCACATTCAGGGAGGCTGTGGAGTTTCTGTCCTTGGAGACAACAAAACACTGGCTGAACATGGCAGAAAGCAACCTCCTGCAGCTGGTGCTGCTTTTGAGGCTGGAATGGATAATTTCCAAAGTCCCTTCCAACCTCCAGCTATTTCTTGATTTTTTGGTTATGATACCTTTATCAGCAGAGGTAAATTCACAGCAGCTGTTGGCAGAAAAATCAGTGTTTCAAGACACCAGAGGGGCTCGAGGTGCTCAGTTGTTTGGATGTCAACAGATTTGAGACCCCCTGAGTGTCCTTTAGCCTCACAAAGAACACGTTCCTCGCTTCTTTGTGTGCCTGACTATTAAATCTGTACCTAAGTCAGAGGCAGGAAAAATCAGACCCCAGGAAACTCAAAGGAGAATTCACAATCTCCTTTGCAAAACACTGTCAGGGACAATTCCTAGGGTCTCAACATGTACAGCTCAACAGAATCAATCTCTTCTTAAAAATATAAAGTCTGTAACACAAAAAAAAAAATAAAAAAAAAATGTTGTAATTAACATCCACCAAGAAAAGGTGGTGGCACACCTCTCTCCTGTTTTAAGCTGAAAAAAGAGGTTCCTGTGCATAATTACATTAATTAACACAACGAAGAGGAGTCTAACTGAAATCAGAGGAGATGAACATCACTGCCAAAGTGACCCCACTGCCACATGTAAAAGGAAAATGGGCTCCATTAGTTTATTTGCTTTATTCAGATTTCTGCCCTGGCACAGAATCACAGGCAGTGGATGTTCCACCAGATAAACTGATACAACCTTCTGTAACACACACTCCTGTCCACTGTGTGTGCCTAGAAATAAACCTGAATTTAATTTACTTACAGGGCTTGGCCTGGGCCTAACATGCCAACAGTAATTTGTTCAGGCTGATTCCCACATGAAAAAAATCAGAAGTTTTACTGATGAAGCAGTGGGTACCCATACAAAACATTATCAGTCAGTCTTAAAGGGAAAATCCAATGCATGAAGTTACATATTTGTATTACAAATTGTAAAAATAGTGAAAAAAATTCTGAAATTTAATTAGATTTCATGGTACAAATCAGCCCAGGATAATCACAGCATTAATATTTTTTGGCTGTGTGTGCAAGACAACTTGGGTTTTTTTCATAAAGTCATATTCATAACTCTTTATACACATTACAGATAGCAAATGTATACATTTAAGAACCAAGAAACTTAATAGGGTTTGTTAAAAAATATTATTAGTGTGTTATAAAAATAATATTGGAAGTTATTACAGAAAATTTCATTGTTTGTCCACACTACAGAAGAAGCATAAAATGCATTTCAAAATGTACAAAAAGCCTATTAATTACCAGGTGAAATATGACCCCATCAAATACCAGATGTTCTGCTGAGGTTCTCCAGAAAAGGTTTCATGAAGGGATGCACCTAAATTATATTCTTAACCTTTCCTGAGTATATTTAATGCTTTTCAGCACAAAGTAGCAGAACCTGTCAAAATCCTGCACTACAGATCTGTAGTTACTGTGTACAAACCCAGTAACCTGCTTTAAGAAATCCAAAATTAAAATATTATATAAATGGGAGGAAAATAATCAGTTAAAGTAAACACCACCAAGTAAAAAATGCAATCCACTTGCAGTTCTTGGCAAAAGCTGTCCCTTATTTAAAATGGAAACGTTATTCTAGCATAGCTTTTTGGAAATTAACAACAAATTCCACCTCTGTTATATCTGACTTTCAACAGAAAGAGTTTCCAAAGCTTAATTATTAGACAGAAAGGGAAAAAGTGCTGCTCTTCCCCTGCTCCATCCCCTTGGGACCACAGTCCAGGCAGAATGTGAATTACTGCCAAGTGGGGGCTTTGCCACTCTCATGTTCCTGATTTTTGTGGCTCCTGAAGAAAAAAGCACAGAACTGAGATCCAACCACAGCCCCAAAATCACCTGTTTTCAGGGCATTTTGTGAATCACCCTGCAGAGGCTCAGGATGCTGAGAAGTGCCAAGCCTGACAACGGCAGTGTGAGCCCCCCCACCGACACTGCAGGTTTTTTTTCCATGATTTTTGGGCAGTTTAGCAGAGGAATGCCTTACCTTGGCGTATAAAGGTTTGGCTGGTATCTAGCAATATGTCACAGCCCTCCACTATGGTCCTCTCTATGGCCAGGTTCTTGCGGATGTTCTCTGTGTCACTCACCTCGTCGTGCATCACTCTGTTGGGGACACAGCAAAATGCACTTTATCACCCTAAAATGTGCCTCACACCTGCAGTGTCTGTGAGGACACAGTGCATGCCCTTCACCACCTGCTAGCAGAACAGATTGACCCACCCAGTGCCTCATCACTCCACTGCAGGTCTCTTGCCTTTTCCCCCCCTCTTCTTTTCAAATCATTCTGGTGATATTTCTGATTTTTCAGCAGTGGAGCTAATTTTGCCAGACTGGTTTAGCAACTGAACACATCTGACAGATGCCACCGAGCTACAAACCCTTCACAGCTGACAGAAGGGAAATTGATCCCAAACAGGCTGGGCTGCCACAAACAGGAAACTGTTGCCTAGAATTGTGTAGGGCACATTGTAGATTTCCTCTCCATGGCTTTAGGGTCCCACTGTGTCCCTGCTTCATTTTTACATCTTAATGTATGAGTTCCCTGCTCCTTTCCTTTCCCCTTTCTTTTCCTTGCCTCTCCTTTTGTCTCCATTACCCTTTTCCATTTTCTTTCCCTTTCTCCCTTTTCCTTTTCCTTTTCCTTTCCCTTTATCTCCTTTCCCTTTCCCTTTCCTTTCCTTTCCTTTCCTTTCCTTTCCTTTCCTTTCCTTTCCTTTCCTTTCCTTTCCTTTCCTTTCCTTTCCTTTCCTTTCCTTTCCTTTCCTTTCCTGCCCTTTCCTGCCCTTTCCTGCCCTTTCCTGCCCTTTCCTGCCCTTTCCTGCCCTTTCCTTTCCAGCCCTTTCCTTTCCAGCCCTTTCTCTTGCCCTTTCCCTTGCCCTTTTCTCCTTTCATCTCCTTTCTCCTTTTTCCTTTCTTCTTTTTCTTCTCTCCTCCTTCCTTTCTCTTTTCCTTTCTCCTTTCTCATTTCTCTTTTCCTTTCTCCTTTCCTTTCTCCTTTTTTTTTTCTCTTGTCCTTTCCCCCTTTTCTTCTCTCCTCTCTCCTTTTTCCTCTCTCCTTTTTCCTTTCTCTTTTCCTCTCTCCTCTCTCCTTTTTCCTTTCTCTTTTCCTCTCTCCCTTTTCCTCTCTCCTCTCTCCTTTTTCCTTTCTCCTTTTTCCTTTCTCTTTTCCTCTCTCCTCTCTCCTTTTTCCTTTCTCTTTTCCTCTCTCCTTTCTCTTTTCCTTTCTCCTTTTTCCTTTCTCTTTTCCTCTCTCCTTTCTCTTTTCCTTTCTCCTTTTTCCTTTCTCTTTTCCTCTCTCCTTTCTCTTTTCCTCTCTCCTTTTTCCTTTCTCTTTTCCTCTCTCCTTTCTCTTTTCCTTTGCTCCTTTTTCCTTTCCTCTTTTTTTTTTTTCGCTCTCGCCTCTCTCCTTTTTTTCCTTTCTCTTTTTCCTCTCTCCCTCTCTTTCCTTTCTCTTTTTCCTTGTTCTCTTTTCCTCTCTCCTCGCTCCTTTTTCTTTCTCTGCTCCTTTTTTTTCCTTTCTCTTGTTTTCCTCTCATCAGCTTCTCTCACTTTTTCTCTTTCACCCCTTTTCCCACCTCCCTCTTCTTTCCTTTTCTCCATTCCTTTCCTGAACTTTCCTTAACTTTCCTTTCCTCTCCCTCAACAACTACAGCCTTAATTCTTCACCATTTCCTTTCTCTTACAGTTTTTTTAATAGGCATCCTCTCCTTAAATTATGTGTGGGGTGGTTTTTTTTGGTTTTTTTCAGTGCTGAAACAAACCCAGGATTTTGTATGATCTTGTAATGATATTTTCCTAAAGTGGGACTGGACTGCACTTTCTGAACCTTCTTCCTTCCTCAGAACTACATTAAAGGGATGGAAATGAGTCACTTTATTTTATATTTATGTTCTATTCTGACTTTCTGAGCAGAGGGGATCAGTCAGTCTCAAACTCCAGTTCTGAATGTTCAGTGAGGAATCAGTTGGATCAGCAATGAACTCTGAATTGCGAGATAAAGCCAGCCCAAAGATTTATCTGCTCCTGTGCAGATCTCCTACGACTAAATATTCTCCTTAATTCATCTTTAGTGAATACTCCAGACACTGAATATTTATATCCTGGAGTTCACTCATGGTCTCTTTGTTCACAGCAGAAAACTGCATTTCCCAGGGAGAAAAACCACATTTCTCCCTGGGCTGATGAGAGGAACATCTGATAAAGGTCTGAGGGTTCAGGGAAGAGCTTCATTTTACAGGTTTCCACAGGGAGCATCAGTTCTCAGAATATCTTTAGTTCCTGCTTATCTGGCATTATTTGAGGCATATATGAAAGTCAGTTCTCACATTAGCATGCAGAAATTATAACACAGATAGAGAACTAAGTACTTTCCAAGACGATGATTATTTAAGATGCCCTTCTCTCTTTAAATTAAGAGAAATAAAATTTCTTTATATAAAGAAAACTGCCCTGTTTGTAATTCAGGAGTAGGTGGTTTCTATAGTGATTTCAATTCTCCCCTAACCAAAATATAAGGAGACACTTGTAGATCTAAATTTGCAAAAAAACAAAACAAAACAAACCCCAAAAAACAAAACAAAACAAAATAAAAATAAAAACAGAACAAAAAACAAAATAAAAACCAAAACAAACAAAAAAAAATAAAAACACCACTAAAAAACCCAACAAAAAACCCAACAAAACCCAAAAAACCCAAACAAACAAACAAAAAAAACAAAAAAAAACAACCCAGACAAAATATTATACTGAGATATATTTTTGCTATTTTTCATTATCTTCTGTTTTGGGTTTGATCCTTTTCTTTAAAATACATATCTTTTTTAAAGGAGCAAAAACAAATAAAAAAGAAAGAAAAACTGGGTTTTTTTCTTTTAAAAACCTTTAATTCAAAATTACCAGACATAAGGTAGAAAAATCTTACCTTGAAAGTTCTTCTAGTTTAGATTTAGCAAACTCAAGGCTTTTTCTCTCAACGTGTTCGTGTGGTGTGTGAGCCAAAAGTTCATGTAGTGTTATAATATATCTGGGAATCTTGAAACCAATAAGGTATAATATCAGTAAATCCATATATACCTTCCCTCAATTTTAATACATTATGAGCATGTAAATTTCTTTTGACATTCAAAATACCAGGTGACCTGTCTGCATTCAGATAAAATTCACATTGCACAAAAGGAGATAGAAGAATGTCTAGTATTTGACTATTAAAGGCTACAGGGTAACAAGGACCCTTCAGAGCTTTTAACCACAGTAAGAAGGACTCTTCAGAGCTTTTAACCAGAACCAAGTGATGGTGCAGCATAACTGGTCTGACACAACAAGATTTATGTAGGAGGAGAGGCAACATTATTCTCATCTGGAAAGTCATCAGCAATGACATAATAACATTCCTCTTCACACAGGAACAGGACAATCTCATTCCCTGACTTGACCTGGTTTCAACTCAACCAAAAAAAAAACCCAAAACCCCCCCAAAAAACCCCAAGCCCGTAAAAACTTTAAAATAAACCACTTCAGAAAATTTTTAAAAAGTATTGTTGCAGGTGCTAGCAGCTCCTCAGGCTAATATTAATAACTGCCACTAACATAAGTGTCACTGATGCCTCTTTTTGAGGGTTTTTTTTTTCCTCTATCTGGCTTGCCAATAACTGCAAGAACTGAAGGGTTTCACTATTCCTCTGATGAGTAAAATGTCAGGTGAAATGAAAAAGAGACAAAATCCTCAGACCAGTGCTTCACAGACATCTTGAGATGCTGAAAATGTCCCTGCCAGGCAGATCACAGCAAAACATCAGGAGGGTAAGTACAGTTTTGGAAACTTTTGCAGTTTATTTTTCATTTTCTGAAGACCAAGTCACTCGAGAACAAAGCGGGGATACAGAACGTGTTCCCAGTGAGGTGTTTATGGCTGCTCTAAGTTACTGATTATCATAATATCAGCTCTCTCTGGACTTTATAATCAGGGCTCTGGGAACTGCTCCTTGTCAATTTTCTTTGCTGCCATCCTCACCCCACACTCCCCCTCAACATTCTTAAGCCAGCATGGCTGGGGAAGAGATCTCCTCAGGCAGAATCTTGCTGTAACAACGAAATAAATTAAACTAAACTAATTACCAGGAGAGTTTTTCTAGTTAAGCAAGATGAGCCTTCAATCGATTGCAAAGTCAGTAACATAAAATGAATCAACCGAGGAGTATAACCAAACATACACCAAAAAAAAACACACAGGGAGTACCTGAAACATGGGGTAGGTAAGGAAAGTTTCCAGCATTCGGCCTTCACATGCTGGGTTGGCTTCATATTGCTTCAAGAGTTTGTCAAAATCTCTGTTTTGCTTACAGTTTGCCAGCACTTGTAGGCTATACTGATGATTCCGTACAAATTCTTGATATATGTTCAGCATGGGCAGCAGAATGTCAAATAAGTCAGCTAGAAAAAGCAGAGAAAATGCCTTTTTTATTTTTTTTTCCCCCCAGCTACCCATGTATTGAAATACGTTTTTATAGAAAGCAGTGTTTTCTCTGGAAGTGAATTACTATAATCAGCTCCGTTTCCAATATACTGGCAATTTAGAAACATTAACCACAGCTCTTTCACCTGCCCAGTGATGGTTGTTCTGATTACCTAATGGTCAGATAGTACTACCAAAAATACAAGTCTAATCAATGCTTAGGGCAGAGGATGTCTCTTATACAGACCATTAATGCCCATATGGGACTCCCACCACACCTGATCTTGGGGGGATTTTAACTCTGCAAATACATTCCCTTCAAAAAGCACTTTTAAGAAGTCATATCTTTAGGGAAAAAAAAAAAAAAGCCTACTGAATTTTCAAAAAAAAATATGAAAGTTATACCTCTACAGTAAACAAAGTAACTTACCTAGAATTAAGGTAGGCCAGTTAGCTATTCTTGCTTTTAAGCCCTGGTGAAATATCTCGTGAAGAAACATGATTGTTTCACTGAAAAACAAGTATTTAAACACACAAAAAGACAATTCTGGTTTTATTTTCCGATTAATAATTCGCAGAGAAACATCTCTTCCTCTTTTGCACTTTGCTAGAGAAAAAACAGAAGGCAGTCATTGTGATGGAAATAAATGCTGCCATTTATTGCATTGTTTAAAAATACTAGCTCAGTGCCTCTAAAAAACTCATAGTATTCAATATAAATATCCTAACAGTGTATTCATATTCTAACAAGGGAAAATAAACCTGCCTCATGACTAAAGGAATATATTCTATCTCTCAGAAGTTTGGGGCAGGCTTGGATGCAGTCCCAATCCTGCATCTAATGTTAGATGCCTCCTGGGCTATTGAACATGCTCGTTACAGCAGTGCTTGGATGCCTAATGAAAGAACAATTCTTTTTTTTTTTTGCAGGATATGAAAAGACAAGTGAGAGGGAAGGAGAATCCCTAGGCAGGACAACAGAAAATAGAAGCTTTGACGTTCGCATCCTCGGGGTCTTATCGGGATCATATGAGGCCACTAAGTCCAGTTTTGCTCTCTTAAGAGAAATAAAGAAACAGGAAAGGTGACAGAAGATTGTGAGAAGTGCCCCAAGAGGCACCATCTGTCCTTTTTTCTCTCTAGCAGAGGAAGGCCCAGAGTGTAGGAAGGTAAAGAGGTCATGCTGGTTTCCAACAGCATCACCTGCAGCACCTTTGCCTTTCAGCCCTGGAGAAGTGCCTAGCTCAGTGACACCACCTGCACCACAGCAAAAAAAGGGGGTTTAGCCAGGACTCTGCCTTCAGCTGAACCAGAATGGGGACAAGCAGTCAGGGAAACCCACATACAAAAAAAAAAAAACCCAAAACACCAAAAAAAAGCAAATAAAAATCCACAAAAATCTCCCCACAGGGGGAAAAAACCCCAAAAACAACAAAGTGCCAAATAAACCTCCCTGTACCTGTTGAGGAAAATGCTGCTGACATCGTCGTGGCTAATGGGGGGCTTCTTGGAGCTTGCTGCCATCCTGAGGGGCCGCAGGAAACAGTTCACTAGGACATAAAGCTGGTGCACATACTCAGACTCAGCCTCCACCATGTTGAAAACAATCTGGTTCCTCTTCCTCATGCTCTCTGCATGAGGGGAGCAAATGTAATCCTGGACAATGGTTTTCCATTTTCTTCTGCACAGCCAGCCCCGCATGAAGCTCTGAACCTAAAAAGGGATCACGCAGGAGAAGAAAGGAAAAAATAAAAAACCACATTTACATGACTTATCATGAGCTCCCCACTGTAGAAATAACCCTCAAAATTAAAAGTCTTCGCTCAAAAATAAAAACGTTCCCTTATTGATATATAATTGTTCTGTAATTGAATATATTTTACATTTCTGCTTGTTAAGGGTCATAATTGTTGCCAGGAAACAGACTGTAAAATGTGGCATACATGGAAGGGAATCTTTCACTGCAAGCTGGAGTGTTGTCCCCTTCCCATCAGCACGAGTGCAGTTCCTTCTTCCTCCCCCTAAAACATTTCTCTTGCACCTCAAAGGTATCCTGAAACACCTCACATTCCAACACAGACTCAATATCATTGTTGGCAGAATTCTTAAATGATTTTTTTAAGCTCAGTTTGCTCTCCATTTTGAACAGATAGCACTGGGTGTGCATATTTAAAGCTACGTATCAATACATTGCTTGGTACCAGACACCAAGGCAACAAACATGGTGTTCAATAGGACAGATTTCTTGGAATTCCTAAAAAGCAGCTCTATGTCATAGAAAAATCCAGCTAAGCACAATATCTATTGAAGTAGCAAGTGGATAAAAGGTTACAGAAGAGGTCTGCAGGAAATTTCATTATGTCTGTGCCCTGATCTTGATGTGAAGATCATTCACCTCAAAAGAGAAGAGCAAAATTTTACCAGTATCAGTTTACTCTGTAAAAATAACTTTTTTTTTTTTTTTTAAAAAAGGTGTGGGGGGCCCAACTTTCAAAATGACCAAGATGCAGAATGCAGTGAAATACATATAAATTCAAAGTGAAATACAAATACATATAAATTCAAAGTGAAATACATATAAATTCAAAGCTCTCCTGCTACTAAAAGGGACACTCCCAGCTTCTGCAGCAATGGTTTATCTACACAAAAAGGAAAACTCACACCAAGTATTTACCAGCTCAGTGCTGACCCTGGCTCAAACTGCACACCCCAGAAAAAGACTGAAGCTGGACACATTCCATAAAGGGTTTTATGCAAATACATCACAAGATTAAATGTGGCAATAAAATATAATTGAGGAGATTTAAGTAGGGGCAGGGCAAAGGGAGACTTGCTATTTGACTTTATTTAAATAAATAAAATAAATAAATAAATAAAACTGGCAGACCAAAATACGGAAGTACACCCCTCATCCCACCCTTCTCCCTTTAAGCACAAAAGACTTCATGTTTACCTTCTTAATCTTTTTAATATCTGGATCTTCATCTTCCTGGTTGCCTTGATAAGGTCGCATTTTTTCCTTTGTTTTATTCAGTGCTACAATCTGACAAAACCAAACACTCATTAAAAGCTTCCTTGAGTTAATGAAACCATTGGTTGGAAAGCATACAAAACAATTCCCTCTTCCCCCAGCCTGTGGAAGGGGCACAGAATGACCAGCAAATGTCTGGGGACAGGGACTGGAGCACTCCAGGACAGCAAAGACCCCTGTCTGGCTGCAAGGGGACCCAAAACGAGCAGGTTCTGTCCCAAAACTAACTGTGCCTTTTGGGCTTGATCAGCCTGGGACTGCAGCAAGGTTTTTAGGAGCATCCAGGGAATCAGAGAAATCTGGAACAGCCCTTAACACCCTCATGGGAAAGCTCAAACCTGAAGGCAGGGAGGAAACAATGCAGACAGTGGCACCCACTCTGCAAAGCAGTGTGTCATCTTAAATGCACTGACAGGAAAAGTAACCCAATCAGCCCAACAAGCCCCAGTATTTAAAGGAAAATTATTTTTTTTAATCCAAGGAGACATTGGGGGACTGTGATATGTTAACCTTACTGCCATTTTTGCAGAATACTACAGAAATTCTGAATACCACTGATACCTTGAGTTTTAGTTCTTGTATTTTCCAGATGCTGTGCTGCATTGGTGTATAACTCTGAACCCCACACAGAGTGTCAGCCAGCGTCGATCGGCTGACACTCTGTGTGGGGTTCAGAGTTATACACCAATGCAGCACAGCATCTGGAAAATACAAGAACTAAAACTCAAGGCATCACCAGCACCAGGAGGATGCAGATCTCACAGCTGGATGCTCAGGCAGCACAAGGCCTGCAGCCCCAGGCCTCACTTCACAAGCTGCAAATCCAAAACTCGGAGCTGCCCGTGTTTTATCTCAGTTCTGGAGCCAAATCACTCCTGTTTACATGGATTGTGTCCTAAGCAATTCGGGAGCTGCCTGGCTCCTTGTGCGTTACCATGGCACTGCAGATGAGCTGAGGTGAGTATGGATGGGAGGAGGCTGCAGAAAGTGCATTTCCAGCAGCAGCTTTGCCTCCACACTCCATTCCCCAGGCCTTCAGTGAGATGACTTTCATCTGGATAACACCTAAACCGTGGCCCCTTGCCACACACATCTCTTCTCAGGCACAGATTACTGCATGGCTCAAGGCCCTACCACCTCCCTTCTTACAAAAGTGTGGTTCAGAATTTCACTTTCAAAGCAAAAATTTTATTTGTCACATTTTGCCATCTTAATGGCCTGACCTCCTCTTTCTTATATTCATTTCTCTAGAAGAGTTTTTAAGGAAAACCTCATTTATTCATCTGTCATATCATTAATTTCCACATTCACATGACACACTTGTATCTAACAGAGGACTAATCCTATTGCTTGTTTCTAATAAAATAGCATTCTTCCTGAACTAATTTCAACTGCAGCACAATTGCTTACGAAAGATAAAAGACAGTGAAATAAGCACTGAATGCTAAAGGTGGGTTTTTTTCCTATAACATACTCATGAATTGCAAACAGCACACAACTAATACATGTTAACACTTATTTGTGTAGGAAGCTGGGCTTAGATTTTCCAAGTATTATCCATTTACCTGTAATAAAATGGATCAGAGGGTCACAAATCAAGTTTCATACCTTGCTTGGTGAATAGCTTCTACCCACTCATCTCCATCAACCTCATCCTCACAACGCAGCTCCAGTGGCTTTTGCCCCTCATGGCCAAAGAGAACAGTAAAGTAATGCTGCAAATTAGAACAAAGGAAAAAAGCATTCAGAAACTCTTCTGAAGTGAAATATATATATAAAATTTTTAAATAAGCAAAAAAACAACCCAAAAAAAATGCAAGACACAAAAAAACACCCCCACCCAGCAAATAAAAACCACCAGAAGATTTGCTATACACAGCCCAATGTACTGCCAGCCTGAGGAAGATGTGTTTTAAGTTTTAGTCTTGAAACAAGGATTTAAGTTAAAGCTACCCTGAAAATATTCCCCTGTGTATCAAGGTAATAGCTTTCATGTACTTATTGCTAGGTTATTGTTCTTAAACTTCCACATCCAAGACAACAAAATACAATTCCCTAAAGAGCTCCTACAGCAAAGTACAATAACAGAACTACAATGGGGCATCTGCAGTTCTCTCTGGCATTTTTCTACCTAAAACTTTGTTCACAAGCCAGCAAGGGCACCCAGGGCTGGAACCACCACCACCTCCTCCAGATTGTCCTCCTGATTATTCCCCACCTTTCTGGAAGGGATCCTTCTCATTCATCACACTCCCAAATCACGTTTGCCCCTCTCTCACCCACAACTGCAGATACCTTCAGCTTTCACAAGGAAATGCTCTTCACCCCAAAAATTGTTGTACTGGCATTTCTTGCATGAAGGGCAATGCACAGAACATCCAGGGAGGGTTTTGCTACTCTCAGAATGCAGCATTTAGCAAGTGAGGAGAGGATGGCCACCGGGTGTCTAGCTTAGCTCCCGTTTCACAGGGATGGTGATTTACAGCCTCATTTTCCACAGCTTCTACACCAGCTGACAGCCAGGCAGCAAACAGACTTCTTCCAGCTCAGATGAAAACAGGTCAGAAAATATTCTACCTAAACACACACCTCTAATTTCCACAGGTGCCCTAAATGCACCCGTTAGAAATCCAGATGTTTCACAGGCAGCAGGACCATGAGGGTCATAAAAACGTCTGGTTTTGGGCCTGAGGTCACTCAGGAGCAATTCTGACTGAATTTCTCTGGATTCCTGCATTGTCTTCCCTGCTCAGAATTCCCCCAATCCCTCGTCCCCCTCCACACATGTGCACAGGGAACAGAAATTCCTGTCTGGGCTCCAACAGCCCAGACTCGAGCACTTGTACCTTTGGCTTCCTTTGGGGTAACATGAGCACAAGAAAAGGCATTCCATGAGGAGAAATTATTCACTTGTGCATTGCATTAATTTGTTAAACATCACTACACATATACAAATCACTCTTCATGCAGAAGGCCCACCAGAAGGGCAGGATTACAGACAATCACAGAACAGAAATGAGGCCAAATCAGAAGCAGCAGCCACATTTAACAGGCATTAACTAAAAGAAGTTGTGACTCAGATCTATTAAGTTTCAGGAACTAAACAGCTCCAGAGCCCAAATGAGGATTAATAAATGAGTAAAAAGACAATCTTATAACCTGTGGGGTTTCAACAGAGCATATCACTTAAATCTGAATGCCATGAATAGGAAAGAAAAAAGACATTTAATCAGGTCCATAGGATTCTCCACAGCAGTGAAAGATAAAAACTTTTACAACAATACAGTGCAGTTGAAAATAACCTACAGCACAGTGAAAAGTGCAGCAAGATTACACACAAATGTGCTCTGTTTATAGAGTGGAATAGTCTATTTTAAAAGGCATATTTAAAGATAAATCACACTGTTCAGCACTGCATATTATGTAACAAGTTATTTGCGTTTCATAAAGCTGTTACATATAAAATTAGAATAAAGACACAAGTGCAGACAAGCACTGGATTTAATCCCATTGTGTGGGGATTTGAGTTAAAGGGAGAGACAATATGAGAGTCCTCCCTACTTTTGAAGTGCAGCAACTCAGACCTCTTTTAAGCAAGACTTGCAGTGATCTCATGTCACAGAATTTAAACTCAGAGGTGTGCAGCTACCATGGTTACAGGCACGCCAGAAACACACAGACCAAGGAAAAGCATACATTTAAACTAACTTAGAGGGCAACCACAGTAGTTCTGGACCCAATGGCAACTAAAGCTAAATTACAGAAGGCATTTGTTTTGAAATCACCTACATCTGCCAGCCCCTCAAACAGGCATATTGCATTCAAGCATCAGCATCAACTCTCACTTCATTTATCCAGAAATAGTCAACTCTAGAGCAAGCAAAGTGCAAGAAAAATACCATAACATACCTCTAAAAAGAATCTCAAAGCCATCTTTGAATTCTCTTTTCAAAATAAACGTTGCTCATTTAAAAAAACTAATTTACTACAAGAAAATGAGATGGTATCTGTGATGCACTATTACATTCTCCAGTAAATGATGTATGTGAGTGGGCCTCTATATATAATTACCCAGACACAATATAATTTTAGCACTGCCATTCAATGCCAAACAGTTCAGCTTGCATATCACTGCAGCACAGTACAGGTAAAAAATCACCCTTCTGCATACACACCATCCTTTTCCTGAGTGGATAACAGCAAATATTTAATCACTGTAGCACATATTTACATCAACTACCCTCATCACCATCATTATCCCATCTGCTGAATATCAGGAAAGCACTTGTGTTTCAAGTTCAGCTGGACAATTTTGCTGTGGATGTTTATTTTGAAAACCACTGGAACTCATAGGAGGTAATACAAACAATCTGTGTTTTGATGTAAAGCAAATGGAGTAATTTCATTTCAAGGCGACCTTTCAGTATTCAGCTGCACACAGGTGAATACTTCTTTTGCAGGCTTCATTTGCACAAAAACACCCCTGGGAGAGTTCTTCAAGGTAGAGCTTGAGGAGAAAGAGGAGGGGAAGCTTCAGGTAGCTGGCACAGGTGTGAAAGCATGACTGAGAGCCAAGGAAAGAGTTAAGGGACACCAGGAGCACTGCTGTGTGCCACTCCTCTGTCTCTACCTGAGTTTCTCCCTGCAGTGTAAGGAGGATTGAGGAAGGAGCTGATGGGTGCCTGCTGCAGAGACAAGACTGGAACCAGGCTCAGACTCTGGGTGAAGAATTCCTGCACCAAAGCTGGAATTCACAGCACAATTCTGCCCTGATGGAACTGCCCAGGTGATGGCAGCGCTCAAAACAAGGCAGCAAAACCTCTGCAGCAGCCAACATCTCCCCTTCAGAGGGGAAAAAAACCCCATTGTGCTGATTGTAAAAAAAAAAATAAATATAAAAAATCAGTCAAATAAACTCTCACCAAAAAAACACAACGTAATTGTACAACAGAAAATGCAGCAGGGAAACAAACAAAGAAAGCACACACACACACAAAACAACCCCACAAAATCCAAACGACAACACAAAAAAACACCCAAAAAAACACATACAGAAACAAACGAACAAAACAGAAAAAAAAAACCCAAATTATACATGCCCTGTAACAGAAATGCAGCTCACACAGAGGAATTGATGCAAATGCATATCTGGATATCTGGATATCCCACCCTCCCATCAGCAGGGCAAGTCAACAGGTAAATTTTCTTCCACCACATTGTCCTGTCCTGAACTTCCCAATGGTGTGTGTGGTGTGGTGATAGATACCTGCCCAAGGTCTGCCCTTTCCTAAGCTTTCCTCTCTAAACATACAGCTAATTTATAATCATGCACTGTAAAATTGTCATTTTAAAACTTGGTTGTGCCATGATCTTGCTAGGTGTTAGTCCTAGATTTTTCACCGATTTATTGCAGTCCTGGCTTAATTAAAGTATTCAATGACATTGACAGTAAGTTGGAAGGAAAATTACAGGCATCAATATTGATAAGAATGGAAACCAGAGATGAAAAACAATGGTGGAAAATTTGTCTGTGTACCAGGATGGCAACCAAAACATTAAGAGCCCTAACAAAATCCTGTCTTCAATGTGAGGCTTGAGGAAGCTTAATCATTTGCCATGTATTTAAGGCTTATATTCACTGCCTGATATTGGCAAGGGTGTGTTGCAAATCTTTGATGCTGAAAAAGGTGGCAGAGGTGATTAATTGAAATTTAACATGACAACCTAAAAATATTACTTGTTCTTGACTTCTAAAGACATTTTCACATCAGAATCTGGAAGCCTGTGTGCAACCTGAAATGCAAGTAAATTATTGAGCGAAAGAGAACAACCACTGCAGCAACTGAAAACTCCTCAGTAATCCCAGAAGGAAAAGCAGCAAATTGCAGTCTAAATCAAAGCAGCTTATGCTATCCAAGGACACATTAACTCATGAAGTTTTCAGATTTGTTCTACTGACAGTATTTAACCCAGCTTCTGAAACACAAAACAAAATGTGCATTCTGTATTTCTCACATCCTGGGGAAAAGGGAAGGAGAAGAAGGGGAAATGTTGGGGGAGAGGGCAGCATCTTTAGGAGGGAATAATGGGGCAAGGATGAATGTGAGGAGGTGAGGGAAATGTTTGGGGGGGGAGAAGGCAGCAATGCCTCACAGAGAGAGATTATTTAAAACAACGTGTGGTGTCTGGAAAAGGGGGATGGTTTCAATGAGAGGAGGGTGAGATGAGACATTGGGAAGGAATTGTGCCCTGTGAGGGTGGGATGGATATCCCAGAGCAGCTGGGGCTGCCCCTGCACCCCTGGCAGTGTCCCAGGCCAGGCTGGACATTGGGAATGGGAGCACCTGGCACACTGGGAGGGGAGGGATGGATGAGTTTTAAGGTCCTTTCCAACCCAAACCAGTCTGTAATTCCATGGCTCTGCCAGCAGCATGCTGGTGGGCAGGAGAGTGTTCCCCTCTGCCAGGGAATATTCCCCATGCTGGGACATGCTGTGCCACCACTCCTGGCAGGAAATCCTCATCCCATCGCTGTTAAATTAGCATGAGAGCGGAATAATGACAGGACTGAGAATTCATTTTGAAGTTTCCAGGGAGATCTACTGAGCCAACACATTTCATGCTTGTATCACACCAATTAGTAGAAGCTATAATGAGAACAGGATTAGTGGACATCAGAGTTAACACAATGTACTTGGGAAGAGTCAGATGGTTTTTGTAGAAGGGTGGCATCTCCTGCAAACCCAGAGGAGCTCTCAGAAGGCTTCAACAGGTGTTTGGATTCCAACAAAAATGGTTTTCACAGTGATTTTGCCAGAAATGTAGGGAAATGCTTAAGCATGTAGGACTTAAAAGAAAAAAGCCACTCCAGAGATGAAAAAAACCAAAGGAAAAAAGGAAAAAAATCTGATCAAAAGCTAGGAAACAGGTGGAATACTGGGCCATCTGTCAGTTCATAGAATGAAACAAAGTCATCAAAAGACATCCTCTAGGTATGGACTGGGACAGGCATTACAAAGGATGATGAAGTTTGTAAATTATTTGAGATAGTAATGATGGGAATCTGTTAATAAGAACTTCAACAGGCCCAAGCTACTGGACAGCAAGGTGGCAGATGGAATTAATTTTCACAGGTGCAAAGCGGCACATGGGAGGAAAAGCATTCCAAGCTTCACACGTGGAAAGATGGACTTTGTGCTTGGTACCACCACTGAGGTACAAGATCCCAGGAAATGTTCCGTGGAAACACCATCCCAATGCTCAGCAAAGCCAAAAGAAGCAGATCAGAAAGAGAGCAAAGGGAACAACTCTATGAAACATCCTGAACACCACGGTTACTTTTGGACTTTTCACACAGACACAAACTGGGAAAGGCTCAGAGAAAGAAGTGGCGTGGAAAGGGTTGAGTATGTCCCAGCTGGATCAGAAAAAACTTAATCTGGGGTTCTTCAGCACAAAGAAAGGACAAGGGATGATGGTTTTGAGATGAAAGAGGCCAATTTAGACTGGATGTGAGGAAGTTTCACCATGAGGATGGTGAGGTTGCCCAGGAGGAGGTGGGTGCCCCATCCCTGGAGACATTCAAGGTCAGGATGGGCAGGGCTCTGACCCACCTGATCAAGGTGAAGGTGTCACAGCTCACTGCAGGGAGGGCTGGACTAGAAAACCCTTAAAAGGTCCCTTCCAACCAAAATATTCTGTAATTTTGTGGAAGGAACTACTCTGGGGATACAACAGAAGTCTGCAAAACCAGGAAGTGGATGAATAGGCTGTCACAGGTCCATTTCTTTTCCAATTAAAAAAAAAACCAATAAGCAAAGGTTAGTGAAAACAGCTTCAAAGCAAACAGAAGAAAGTGGTTCTTCACAGAGCTGGTGATAGTCTGGTGCTGCTCTGAGACAAAGGAGGTGGTGAATGCAGTGGCAGTGATGCACAGGGAGAGCAGAGGGCTCACTGTGCAGAATTTCTGGGCTAGCAAACACACAGAATTCACATTTTTGGAATGCAAACAGTCCTGAGGCTGAAAATTACTGGAAAGTCTTTTCAGAGGAGAGGGAAGGGAAAATTAAAGTAAGTATTAAATTGGTGCCTTCCCCATCATGTCCTCATGGCCACAATGTGAGACAGGTAATTAGAGCATTTGGACCTCTGGTTGAAGTCTTTCTCATAGTCCTAGAGGGGCTAATTAAAACTTCCTTTGGTGGCATGAGAGTCTTCTACAGCCTTCAGATTGCTTTGCACCTGATTATAAATGAGAGTCACTGGTACCTTCACGAAGAGCTGGCTCTTAAAAGTTTCCAGGGGTTTTTTGCTGATTTTGGGTTTGATTTTGATTCCTTAAAAAAAAAAATAAATAAAAACAAAGAAGTAATTTGCAAACCTGGTAAAGAGTCACTGAAGTATTTCAGGTTGTGTGTTTCTTTCTGATGACATCTGGGGATTAAGGAGGGTTTTTTTTACCATTTTAGTATTAATTCATCATTCCTGATAGGTAGGCATCTGATACTGAACAAAACTACAGAGAAAAAAAGAATCCAGAGGTAAATGAGAATAGGGCTTCTATCTGCCAAAAGCACTTTAGAAGATGCTGATTTGGATTTCCCACAATGAGGATATTCAGAGATGGGCTGTGGTATCTGATACAGCCTTAGCTCCATACTGGACAAACACAAAATACCTTGTACTAGGGAGGGGGTGGAGGCATGGGATGGTTTGATGTATCATTTCCTCAACCAATATTGAATTAATCAAGGGCCAACCTGCTTCATAAAATCTATTCTGACATCTGACAGTGAATTGCCTTCCTGAGCCATCCTGCAAATATTGTTTGGCCAAGAACAACTGAGGCAATTACATGTAATTATGCAATCAACAGTTTTCCAATTAGGGAGATTACACATAAATGCACCCTGTGTTATAAACTCTGGCTCTGTCAATTAGAAAACACCATGCCCAACTTGCATGCAAAAGAGAAGTCAAGGAATACACAAAAGTCACTGAGGACCTAAATTCTCCTTCAACTCTGTTGACTTGCATTGAAATTATACCCAATTACAATGGTTATAGCATTTGCTTTCATGGATGAGAGAACAAGGCTAATATGGCCCCATCTGCTCTATTTTCAATGCAGACCATTTGTACTTCAGCAGCAGTCTATCAACAGGGGAAACTTCCACCACCTAAAAGGAAATTTTAACAAGTAAAACCTACAGGAAGGGGGTACAACAAGTAAGTGCAGCTGAATTATTCACTCATAATAAACCAAGCACGGGTACCTTCATCTCAAAAGTGCATCTGACACAGCCCAGTGGGAATTTCCTGCCAGAAAACCACAAGCCACTCGCTTCTCAGGAATCTGAGCGCTGCCTTGCAGTGGGAGCACAGGCTCTAGTAAACACTCACAGCCCTGCCAGGGCTGCTGCCTCCCCTCCCACGGGCACCAGGGCTCCTGGGGCTGCCACTGACACATCTCTGCATCTCCCCAGGTGACTGATGCTTTGGCTGTGCCCTGAGGATAGTCCTGCAGGCTGAATTCCTGAAAAGCGGAGAGTGACGCCTGCAAAGCGTGGCCAAATCCAACCTGCCCAAGGCCAGAAGTGCTCCAGACTTCCACACAGCCAGCCCTGTGCTCACTCTCAGCCCCATTCCCAGGATCCTGACCCTGCCAAGCACTGGGAACAGTGCTCAGAGAGCCGCAGCTCACACTGAAAACACAAAACATCCTAGCCAACACTTGTTGCCTCTGACCTCTGCCAGGTTTCTTCAGTTTCTCCATAACACATTCCTCATGCTGGCAGAGGAACAACCACTTTCTTGGAAAGCGTTGGTTGTAATGGTAATTTGAGATGTTTTCTGGACGCACCCATTCATGCGGAGAGTTCAGCAAAGGTACCTGCGGGACCACAGCAGCGAAATGTTTGCAGTGCAAGTGATGGAGAAGGAGCACAGAAATCCCATTTTCCCTCCTGATGACCTAACCCAGCAGCAGGGCTGGGGGCACAGCCCCTCATTCATTATCCCTCCCCATATTTCAGGGTTTCAGCAGCTTCCACTTGGCCCAAACTGGAGGAAATGATTTTTTTCTCAGCTCAGTCCAAGTTTTGGTCCCGCCTCAAGCATGGCACAGCTGAAGTGAGCCAAGACTACAGCCCTACTACATAACTAAGCACAGTACAAATAAATTAGTAGAAATCCAACTAAATTAGTAGAAAGAGAGCTGTATCAGTAGGAATGTAGCTGTATCAGTAGAAAAATGTGATGTTCAAACTGACACATCACAAGAAAGGACAGATGGGAAAAACAGACATTAACAGACCAAAGGGAGTACTGTAATCAGCTGCAGCATTAAACATTTTTCAGGACTCGAAGGTCTCTGTGTTTTGCTCTTTTTTTTCACCCTGTCTCATTTGTTCAACAGTTGTCACAACCTCAACCTTTCCCCATGTACTGACAGCCTTCCCCTCCTTGTGCAAACAGCAGCCAGAGCTCTCCAGCCCTTTCCTCCAAAACCTGACAGTGCTGAAAGCTCCTCCACACCAATTCTGACACAAACCTCAGCATTGAGTTGGCCCTGCAGAAGACATCCCTGTATTTTAATTAAAAGATCAGACTTTAAAGGTCAGAAGGAACATTTATAACCTTCTATTTTGATTACTTATGTAATATGGTCCAGAAAAATCTCTCCAGAGAGCTCCTGCATCAAACATGCAGGATCAAGATGAGACACACACCCTCCTTCATCAATCCTAACACAGAAAGTAATGAAACCCCCCCTGAGCCCAAGTTAAATTTTTCTTGGTAATAAATTACCCTCACTGCTGAAAACATGTAGCTTCATTTCAAAGAATGAACAGGCAGGTAAATAATGACATTATATGAAGAGCCTGGATTTTGAGGATTGCATTCCTACACTGTGCACTGCAAGAGTGAAGCCTGGCTTCCTCAGCAAACACTGCCACATAAGTACCAAAAATAAAAAGGAGAAAAGATAAATCCACCCCAAAGCATCCACGCAAACAATTCCTATAGAGCAAACAATTCTGATGTATTAATTTACAGGAAGCAGATTAATTGACAGTCTTCTAATTATATTCTGGAAATATGCAAACACAGGATTTGACATTTTCAAAGCTCTTTACAGACAGTAACTAATCTCCGAACTCCTCTACAAGGTAAGAATTATGGTGCCCATTTTAAACACAAGGATATGTGCAAAGATGCCCAAATATAGATCTGCTGTAAAAGAGTTCAACTCAAGATTGCTATAAACAGAGCTTCTCTCCCTGAAGTGAGCCAACACACGATAGGGAGGCAAGAATAAGAAGTCAGCACATCTCAGACCTTGTTACACCCCTGTTATATATAATAATTTCTATCTATAAACATTTTCAGAAAAAAAAAAAACACAACCAAACACTTGAAATTGCAAGCAACTGCAGTTTTCTGTGAAATGAGGGAAAAGACTGACACACACCATCACCAGAGATTGACAGGGCTCTGATGGAAAATCAGAGTCCACTGCACAGTCCACTGCAAAGGGCCAAATACAAGGGTTTTATGACACCTGAATTATTTTGTGGCACGAGAAAACATCCTTTTGCTGGCAGCATGCTCTCTGACAGCCACACTCTGTGGTTAAGCAGCCCTAAAGGGTCTGAGCCTCATTAAAACCTTGTTAAAAAAAACTGGCAAGAGAAGTGGCAGACTCTGGCTCTGAGCAAGAGAAGGCAATTGCAACACCTCAGCCTCCACCTTCCATTTACTCTCAGCCCACCAGAGGAGCACTGGCTGGTCAGGATCAAACCCAGGAGGGCAGGGAATGGCATTGCAGAAGCCACAGAGCAGGACACAGAGCTGCTGTAACCACAGCTCTCAGAGAAACAGGTTCTTCATTAAAATTACATCTCCCAGCCTCGCCCCCAAGGACTGTGAGTAGAAAAAATCCCTTTAAGGGAACCTGTCACTGCCTCTCTCAGCACAGCTGGGCATTCCAGACCCCCAGGGGATGGTCTGGATTGTTGCACCAACCCCCTGAGTAGATGGGGTTCACTCAGATAAACAGGGAGATAAACACTGACCTCACTTCAGGACACCAAAGATCCAGTGACTGAGTCCTGCCCTGTCTCACCCACCAAGAAACCTGCATGAAACTTCCATGACATTTCTGCACGCGTTCTTTCATCTACTGTCCTTTGAATTCTTCAAGTTTGCAACAAAAAAAAAGACCCAAACAACCAAAATTAAAAAAAAAAAAAAAAAAAAAGCCCCTGAACAAACACAAACCAGTGCACTTCACCTTGGCCAAGCAACAATTAAGATGATTCCATCATATGACAATCCTTCCTCCAAGATTTCTGACAGCCCATTTTCAATTTCTGGTTTTGCACAAAGATAGTCAGAAATTTCCTTAACTGTTGAGAGTATTTGGACATGTTGTAACAGTAAATATTCCAAATACAAATACAAATACACCTTGCAAATACAGGAAAAAAAAAATCTCACACTGACAAGGGTCACAGCCACCAACATTTTATAAGGAGAGTAAGATCTGAGTTGCACTACACCAATTGTGAGCTGAAAATTAAGTTTTCAAAATTTGGCTGGAGCTTGCTGAAATGTGTTCAGGCTTTATGTCAAATAAAATTATGTTGATGCTGCAAAACCAACAGCATTACAGGTAGAATCCCCATTTTATAATATTTACTGTCAAAGACCCACTTAGGCAGATATTCAGCTTTGAACAACTTACCCAACTGGAACTACAGCACATGTTTTCTTTTCAGGCTTTTACTAATATGTCCCAAATCATATTAACTGTGCTACACTCAACAGCTTAGTAACAGAGATTTTGAAGTTGATTCAGCTTGAAGGTTTTTCAGTGTGAAGTACTTTAAACAGAGAGAAAATATACCTAATATTCACCCAAATTAGTGTCATGACATAGCAAAGGACATGTTGAAGTTAGCTTTTTTTAGGTAATTCAATAGTTACTCATATTCTTTGATAACAGGATAGAAATTTTCACATCTTACAGAGAGTGCCTGGATTTCTGTTCTCCCACAAATTGGTTGTGAATGCTCTGGTTTCAGCCACACCTGTGGCTTCACACAGTGGTTTCAGCATTACTAATTAAAGATCAAAGTTTATACAAGAGGTAAATAAATTACTCACGGTGGGAAGTTTAAATCCTTTTTCACCTTTTTGCACTCATTTTGCTGGACCACTGTTCTCACCCCGTGGCAGAGCCCCCCATCCACCCAAACACCTCCACTGAGGGGAAGGGGCTGAAACTAAACAGGCCAGAGGGAGCTGCAGGATCACAGCAATAGAATCATGGAATTGTTCAGGGCAGAAAAGACCCCAAGGATCAGAGTCCAACCCTTCCCCAGCACTGCCACTGCCCCATCTCCCCAGCTGTCACATCCACACAGCTTTGAAATCAGGGATGGGCACTGCCCTGAGCAGATATGCCAGGGATGGACAAACCTTTCCATGAAGAAATTGTTCCCAAATTGTTCCCAAGTTCAGCCTGAGGCCATTCCCTCTCCTCCTGTCCCTGTTCCCTAGGAGCAGATCCCAAATCCCCCCAGCTGTACCCTCCTGGCAGGGACTTGTGCAGAGCCACAAGGGCCCCCCTGAGCCCCCTTTGCTCCAGGATGAGCCCCTTCCCAGCTCCCTCAGGAATTCTCCATTCCCTTCCCAACTCCCTCAGGAATTCTCCATCCCCATCCCAACTCCCTCAGAAATTCTGCAGCCCCTTCCCAACTTCCTCAGGAATTCTCCATTCCCTTCCCAGCTCCCTCAGGGATTCTCCAGCCCCTTTCCAGTTCCCTCAGCCCCTCCTGGGGCTCCAACCCCTTCCCAGATCCACTGCTGAGCTCCTTTCAAACACCCACTAACTGAGGATACCCTCCCACCAGCTCTTTTCCCCCGGAGCTGTGACAATTCCAGGCACCGAGCAAAGAGCTGCTCTCTTTTTGCACAGAATCCACAGATGGATTTGTGATAGAAAAGCTGAAGAACGTCTTCGTTGATGCATTAGCTTCCTTTCCATCCAACAAACACATTCACAAACACATTCTGGTGCTGTCAGTTAATCCTGACCTCCAGAAGCACCTTTCTGGTGACAGAGGTCTCCAGACGTTCCACAACTCCAGAGTTTGAGCAGTACTTGAGCACCTGTCACTGCCAGCTCCTCTGAGGTGATGCTGTGCTCTGTCACTGAGGACCAGGTGAGTGCAACATGGTTGGAGTATCACTTCACTGCCACATTTCACCTTACATGCATTCAAATAATGCTGCCTGACTGCTGTTATTTAATGCCCTTTTCTTTCACAGATTCCCTGGAATGCTTTTCTGCAATGCAGGTCCACCACAGAGCTGACCAGAGCAATGCAGAGCTCTGTGTCCAAGGGACACTAGTGTCCCCAGGATCAGTGACAGTGCTCCTGCCACCTCACAGGCCACTCTGCTGTCCTGGGCAGAGCAGAGCCTGGCCCTGTTGTGCACACACAGGGGATTTGGGTATCTCAAATCTCACAGATTTGGGAATTCACTTGAGAATTCACTTAAGAATATCACCTCCCTGCAAGGCACAGGTGGCAGTGGCAACCAAGAGCAATCCTAAGCGGGCAGCATCATTCTGGAGAGGACAGAGTTACAGAAGGGTTGAAAAGTGGGGGCAGAGAAGCAGAGGCATCACTTTCTCTCTCCCAGAAGAGAGTAAATGGTATGCAGAACAATGGGATTTTCTGTTCATTTTCCACAAAGAGAATATTTTATGTTCCTCCTTCTTATGCAACCACAAATTTTGCTTTCTGTGTCAACACACATCCCCAGCAGCAAGAGCTTTCTCAAGCTAACCTGAATAAACACAGAGATTTTGGGCTCCCAGGGGACATCATCTTAGAGCAGGAAAGCCTTCCCATTGTTGCTCTTCCACAATAAATCCTGTGAAGCCCTGGCTTGAGAAGTGCAGAACAGCATCCGCATCTCTCCTCTGTGGCAGGAAAAAGGCCAAATGTACTATTTCTTGCCAGTTTGGCACTTGTGTTTGATAGTTGCAGTTCATTAAGTCTTGAACTTGCCATACAGTTGAAGAAACTTTTAAGTAAAGCTCTGCTTTCCACTATGCTCGTTTCACAGTGCTTCTCCTAACAAATCTCCTGAAAAATCTGGAGCAGCAAATGAGGCAGAGTGGCAAAACCAGCTTCAGCTTGGATACAAACAGAATTATTTTTGGGGGATGTTATTGCACTTCCTTTTAGTGCTGCAAATACCAAGTTTTAGAAGTTGTGATTTCTTCCCTTCGACTGGAGTTTCGATAAACTATGCTAAAGATTCGCATATCTTACACCATGTAATAGTACAGCCTGAATGATCAAAGAAGTATCCACATGGCAAACGTTGAAATTCAATTTGCTTCACATTTCTTTTTTTTCCATTTGCACATAAAAGTCTTGGTTTTAACTGAAATCTCTCTTCCTCTCAGGCAAAGTATATAGCCTGTTTTTCTTTTAGTTTTAACCAAAATTGATTTTTTTTTTAAATTTATGTTTTTCCTTAAATACAGAAAAACACCCCATCTTTAAGCAATCAGTTTCCATCAAAATGTCTGAGAAGCAGTTTATCACTCAGAGCTGCATCTAAACTCAAACATTTTCTGTTGTTTTTTGTTCCCAGCTCACTGGAATGTATTGTGGGAAGACTATGTCAGAAATTGGATTTCTCTTCTCAAAATCCTCTCATTTTTCAGAGCTTTGTAGCCCACATGAATATTACCCTTTTCAAAGGCAGAGAACCACCCAGCAGTGTGTACGGATGGGAAAGCCATCCAGTTTTGCTGCTGCTAACAAGAAAGGGAAACCATAAAGGACATCATTTTCTGCATTAGCAGGCATACAGGGCATAATGTAAAAAATACAGTAGGAATTCAGCCACAGCTTTCAGGCCACTTACACACCTTGATCACTTTCTTGCTGAAAACATTTTTTTTTCTTCCTTCTGCAGCAACAGATAAAATATTCCTTAAGTCATCTTTTCTTGAAGATTATTTCTAATAAGAGGAAAAATACTACTGAAATTTTCTGCTTTGATTTACACCAGAGTTGGTGCAAGGGAGGGGTGGGGGGCTGGCCACAGGTTTAAAAACCCCACACTTTTCAATCCTAAAGGAAATATAAATGCTTCTCTGTATCAAGAATTGTTTATAAACATAAAATCAGAGTGAAAACAAAAAAAAAAAACAAAACAAACAAACAAAACAAACAAACAAAAACAACAACAAAAAAAAACACAAAACCCCCCAAAAAACCCAAAAAACAACAAAAACCAACAAATACCCCCCAACCCTCCAAAAACCCACAAAAACAAAACAAAAAAGAAACAAAAAAAACAAACAAAAAAAAGCCTAAAAAACAAACAAAAAAAACCCCAAACAAACCAAAAATTACTTCATTTGTGCCTCACAGTGACATTGGGTCCTCAAGAGGAGGTGACAGGCAGAACCTCTGTGTTCTCTGAGCCTCACACCACACAGACAAGTGTCCAGCTCAAAGCCAGGCTCAGGGAGTGGATGTTCTGATTTACTAAGTCACACCAAGTACTCAACCACATATGGGAGGGGGAAATACAGTGAATTCAATGACTTTTTTTTTTTCCCCAGGTCTTTTTGAAACTCCTTTTTCCATGCAAAGTAATTCTAACAAAAACGTGAAGAGCAGCCAGCAGGGACACCCTCCCTGGATTCCCCCTCTCCTTGCCTTCATTCTTAGAATTCTATTTCTGACACCTCCTCTCTTAACTTTTGTAATGCAAAACGTTAATAAACTTTGTTCTAGCAGTTGCATAAAATGGGGTACTACTGCTACTACTGCAGGAGATGTAGTAATTATGGAGATTGCCATCCTACTGCCTGAGATGGTGTCAGAAAGATAACCTCGTTCAGGTTTCCTGGAGAAGAAAAAGAAACCCACAGAGCAATCTCTATCAAGCCCCTAAAACTGGTTTTTTCCAAAGACAAGACAATGCAGAAGTGCTTTGATAACTAAAGAAGTATCAAAATTCACACTTTGAACACACCTGGGGAAACATACTTGTAACATCCCAGTTTTGTATGCCCATGTTAAAAAAAAAAAAAAAATTATAAAATTTTTAAAAAGGCATAAAAAGCACATGAATTTACTTGCCTGCTGTAAAAACACAACTGATGTAGCCAGATGCAAGGAGGGAGAAAAATAAGAAGAGGAAGAATACTGTTCATCCAGATTCTAGCTGCAAAGTGGCACTGCCATCACTGTCACCACAGACAGACAAATTTCCATCAGGAGGATAGTGGGGGCAGTTCTGTGGGGCCCAGCCACAGAGAACACACCCAGAGCAAAGGTGCTGCTCTGATTTTGGCAATCTGGGAGTGAAACCTCTCGCTGCGCATCAGCTCCTGGCTGCTGTGGAGGAGGCAGGGGGGATGCACAGAGAGCCACAGAACCAACAGGGCTGGAAATGACCCCCAGGATCATCCAGCCCAACCTTCACCCCAGACTCTGGTGCAGACCCAGAGCCCCAAGCCTTCTGTGACTCTGGGAAGAAGGTGCTCCAAGCAATCAGCTCCAGTGCCACTTTTTGAAGTTTTTTTCAGAGTTTTTTTCAGAAGTTGTGGGATTTTCAGGGTTTTGTTGTGAAATCACTGTGTATGTTTCAGAGGGTTTTGGGGGGTTTCTTTTCAGAGTTTTGTTGTGAAATTAGTGTGTATGTCTAAGTTGTGGACAATAATTGCTTATAAAACAGCTCCAGTGCCACCGTGACGTGTGAGGGCTCCTCTCTCATCCTCCACCTCAGAGGAACTCCAAGTACAACCGAAAAGCACAAAACCCACTTCAAACTCAGTTGACAAGACCCACGGGATCGTTTTTATTCTCCTCCCACACCTTTTCTTTACAACAGAACATTGTTGGCTCTATGAACACAAGCTGCAGTTGTCTCAAGAGCTGCTGAGCAAATCCACATAGCTAACTGTGTTATAAAATAATTTTTGCACAAACAGAAAGCAGCACAGAGGTGCGACAGGTACCACGAGCTGTGGTCACAGGTCTTGCTATCCTGGCTCAAATTAGCCACCTGCTACCCTCTCTGTGGCCACAGCCACTTGCTAGTCCTTAAATGATCCAGAGAATGGGGAAAGAGCAGAGTGTTCCCAAAAATGGGCTATAAAATCACAAAACCACAACTTTTAGGGGCTGCTTTCAGTGGCTTCTCTGTGATGGAGATGCCAGAGTTATTCTCTTTCTAATAATTTTTAAATGTAGGCACATGCTATAACAAAACACAGCAGGCAAATGCTTTACTTACATTGTCAGTGCTGCAAGGAGCTTATTCTTTTTGTAAGAGAAAAGAATATGCTTTGTATGGACCTAATTTTATCCTGCAGTACAACTAACCACATTTACTTTTCAAAAAAAATTATGGTTTTCTAGTACAACAGCATCTTGGATAGTTGAACAAACCTTAACACTAAGAGACGTGTCGCAGCTCCCTACATTTTTACAGGTTTGCCTTTTAGATATTTCAAGTTACCAGGGAAACCCAGATCTTGTAAATATTTATATCAGATAATTCTTTAAATTTCCACAAGTGCTGATCTGTGCCATTGCTCCAGCTAAATGACTACCATTTAAATGTGACACAACTGAGCAGCAACTCGCTCATAGTTCTTGTGGAGCACACAGGAGTGCAGTGATAATGTCATTCAGCTAAAAGGGGTTATGCAGCAGAGCCCTAAGAAAACCAGCTGCAGGCTGATTCTGCAGCCTAACAAAAATGACAGATGTCCCAGTATAATTTGGGGCCTGTGTACAGGAAAAACACCATGTCCTGCTAAGAAGGTCAGTCATCCAAATACAGCTATTTACACTGCTGGATGGAGAGTTGGGATGAAGATTTTTAATGTGCTTCTGCCAACCACTCATCCAAACAGCACCAGAATAATTAAGGACAGTGGGTGTGTAACTCTCAGCAATGTGTCCTCTGATTTAGCTGGCTGAATTAGGACCACCATGCTGAAACCTTATAACCACCAAAATAAATGCAAAGCTTCACTTAAATGCAGAGGGCTCTGGGGGCTTCATGTCTGGCTCTGGTTTCACTGAGGTTAAAAGGATGCAATTCTAATCTGCATCACCCACTAATCCCAGTGCCTTTCCCTCCAGCACTCTCTCCCAGACAAGTTTCTAGGCACTGAAAATAACCCACATGCTGAGGGTCCTTTCAGAAATTTCTGGTTCTTTTTGTTCCACCCCCACTTCTCACTGCCCTCACCTCACTGAGTCTGCACTGTCCTGTGTGCAGGTGTGAGGAGCAGCTCATCACATCACCTGCTCACCTGCAAAAAGAGGCAACCAAGCCTTCCAGCCATTATTTATTCAGTACAAAGAAGAGAAAACATGTGATTGCAATGTACTAAAGTTTTTAATCTATCACTTCTGGAAAAAAAAATGAAACCACAAAGCATAAACTGGATGCAAGCACTGATCAACAAACATGTTATCATTATGATGCAGGTACCTTAGGAATACAAAATTTGTGTTTTCTGTCTGCTACCCAAATTCTTTTCCATCCTTGAATATTAAAGGAAATAAATACATATAAAAATATTATATATCCATACATCCATACATCCATATATATATATATATATATATATATATATATGCGCTACGTATCAGTCAGATTCATAAAACAAATCAAAGAGCTGGGAAAAAATAATTAGTAGCCCTTTTTGAGGAATTTTATAGGTGCAGAAAGCATTATGAATTTATTTTTAATGTAATGTGGGGACTTGCCACAACTCAAGAAAACAAAAACTGTTTCTGGGCCACAGGCATAGGTTGTAATGCTGATGGGGCAAAACCTTCTCTCTCCACCTTCACACCAAAGGCAGGGTGGAAAAGAGCATAAAATTCTTACAGGAAACAATTGAAAGAAACAACAAAAACAATCTTGAGCAGGCTAGTAAATTATCTTATTCTCTGAACCACCATGGCTGCACATTCCCCAGGTTCCTCACTATGCTGAGGTGAACAAGGGACCTACACAGAGCCCAGCATGGGGGTCAGAGCTGCAGTGACACAGCAAAAGGTTTCCCAGTCGTTTGTGTAACTCAAATATACTTTTGAAGAGTTGTTCACAGCCACTTTCCTCCTCAGACTTTGCCAAATGCTTTTTTCTGCATGCCTACCTACCAAGTCCCCTGTGGCGGCTGCCAGCAGTTTGATGGCTCATGACATGCTACTGATGCCTTTTTGGGGCTACCCAAAACCAGAGGCCAGACAGAATAAAAAGGAATAAAAGGGAATAAAAGGGAATAAAAGGGAATAAAAGGGAATAAAAGGGAATAAAAGCAGTTGTGTTTATTGAAGGCCTTCAGGTCCATCCCAGGCAAAACCCCCCAGGGCCGACACCCAAAATGGAGCAGGGGTCAGGGGTTTCACACTTTGATAAATTTGGGCCATCTTGGGGGTTAATGTCCCAATCCCAGCTGCAGGTAATGAAGTCATTCACCCCAAGTTTGCTGCCCCCCAAGTGCCTTTGGTTTCCATCTCTCAGGGCCTGAGGCAGTGAGGTGTCCTTGAGTGCCAGGCCTGGAGAGGAATTGCTGTGTCTGCCCCAAATGGGAAAGCAGCAGCTGAACACTGAGTGTGGACTTTGGAGTTCTGCAATAAACAACTACAGGGTTATAAATACATAAAAAATATAACAGCTGAAATCCCAAAGAAACACCTTTTGGTTTTTGATCAGCACCTCAATGTTGTGCTGCTCAGGGCTGATCAGTGTCCTGCACCTCAGGACACTGTGGAGATCACACACCTGCACAGGAGGCAGATGTACAGACCAGACTGCTCTCTTTAATCAGCTTATTCCCATTATTTTTCCATGTGTGCTCATCCCTTTCCGTGCCTTAGGCTCCTCCTGGAAACATCCCATAGCAAGTCCTGTGCAATCCCAAAAGCTCTTCCCTCCTTTCCACAACCAGTGCCCTATTCCCACAGGCACCGTGCTCCCAGGTGACCTCAAGCCATTTTCCTGATTTCTAATCCTAGTTCAGGTAGCAATTCAGTCAAAAATATCACTGGATTTTGTGTGACTAACTGCCTGGGAAGTCATTCTTCACCAATTTATACTGGCTTACTTTTATTATAGGTGGCCATTCCAAATATTTCAGGCATTTAAGGCATATAATAAAATTTGGCAGAAGTCCAAAGTGAAAATTTCCTGAACCACAAAAGAAAGCTCTCAGTGCTAAACAGGAAGGCTGCTGCCATGTAGTTTCCCACAGATTTTTGGAGTAAAAGAAAGCCTAAATGTATCATACACATGCCCAGAGTAACTGATTTTCCCAAAAAAATGATTGTCCTGTTTTGTTGTGAAATTACTGTGTATGTTTAAGGCAAGTTGTGGGACAATAATTGCTTATAAAACCAGCATGTTTCCACCACATGCAAGGTCTCCAATTCATGAAATTCCATGAAAAACTCTACCCAGCCATAAGCTGCTGAGCTCAGGAGAGAATGGAGATCAAGCTCTTGGTCTGTGCTGCTGAGGCTTGCGTTGACATAATCCACATTCAAGAGCCAGGCTGGAATCATCTCAGGTGAATTACACAGCAATTATGAACAGCACATTAACATGCCATTAATGACTAGCAGTAATTAATGACTTAGAGCTCAGGGCTGGTGCTCCAAGTGCTTGTGTCACCTCTGGTGCTCTCTGTCCCCAAACATCCCCTCAGAGGTGCTCCTGTGCCCCACCACACCAACCCACAGCCCTCAGCCAGGCTGCCGTGTTTCACCTGGGGCTGTGCAAACACAGATGAGCTTTTTGGCCTCAAAACCTAAGGTATTTTTGGCCCCACTCACCTCTCAGGGCAGGACATCAGGAGGCAAGCATTGTCCCACTGACAAAAAGCTGCGACGGATGGCATTGCTACGGGAGAACTGCAATCCCTTTTTTCTCTTATTCTGCCCCAAAAACGCCCTAAATGAAAGGTCTCCAGGCATATGCAAGTGTTTAGAGGCTCTCAAGCAAATTGCAGGCTCCAACCTCAATATCCTGGGCATCAGCACTGCCCCAGGGAAACAGCCAGAGCTCACACTGGACTGAGAGAAGGCAGCAGAGCTCCTCCAGGCAAAGACAAGGGTGCAGCACCAGGATAATTCAGAAGAAACAAAGAAAATAAATTTATGCTTCATGGTTATTCTTCATGGCTGAGAGCCATCATTGCCAGTGATCTCATGTTCTGCAGCCAACAGAACAACTCAAACCAGACACCAGACATCAGTTTCCAGAGCTGAGTGGGGGTGCCTGACTGGGAGCCCAAATCGTAGTTCTAGTTTCCAATGGCCTTTTTGGTTGGTTTTTTGGGTTTTGTTTGTTTGTTTGTTTGTTTGTTTCCTAATAAATTAGATGACAGTATATGCTTAAACACATTATTCCTGCTGGTCGTCAACTGATTCTGGAAAACCAGAAATTCTGGCCGGCTGGTGGTGTGGCTAACCCTACAGGAGATTATTTTTACTTTTGAAACACAGCATTATTTTTAAAGCATTACTTTCAAAGCACAGCCCATGTTAGGGACATGGAAATTACATAAAAATTTTAAAAAACACAGGGCAACACTAAGTGTTTGATGGGTGCCAAGCACAGTAGGAAAGAATTATTCCTGCCACATTTGGAGGACTTTGATGATAGGAGTTCTGTAGGCATACCTCATAAAATACATTTAACTAAGTACATTTAGGAAGTACATTTCAGGACTGCAAGGAGGAGTTCTTTCAGGTGATGAGAGGGTTAAATAGGCTGACTTTGGAAACATAACTTATAAATTTTCCAAAGCTTTGGGATGCTCTGAAATGCTCTGAAAGTTAATAAATTTAATATCTACTAGCACGAAATATATTAAATTTTATGTAATATTTAATAACATTAAAAATACCTTTTTTTTTTTTGGGGGGGGGGGGGGGGGGAATCGTATTCACCCACAGACCCCAGCATGTACAATGTCCAGAAACAACCTGCAGTGAGCATCAGTGTGCTCAGCTCCAAAAATCAAGCCCATGTTGCTTATCCAGTGCGTAGGGGAAAAAACACATCAAGATTTTAAAACAGATATTTCAACTGCTAGGTTTAAGGCCACCCTCAGAGCAGTTTTCAGCATCAACACCGACAACAGAAAATGTGCATCCCTCCATCCTCCCGAGCCCGTGCTGCGTATTCCGTGTCAGTGATCACAGGGACTTGTGTCTGCTCCGTGTTTGTTATGCTAACAGGTGCCAACACTTCCATTTAATCCAATCTGGAATGTCTGCTGCACCTCCCAGCGCCTTCCTGCCTCTGTGTATGGCAAGCTAAGCATGCCCAGCTCCCAGACGCCCACAGCCACACAGGCTTTGGCTCCTCCACAAGCTGCTGCACAAGCAACGTCCTCTAATTTATCCTCCCCTGGGCGTTTAGCAGGGCATTGAGATGGGCTGAGCCTTCCTGGGCCCCTCAAATGCCTGCTCCAAAAGGGGTTTGAACCACCCAGCCTGCTGCATGGGTTTGCTGCTGCGGTGTGGTTTTGTTGACACTGGTGAAGACAAGCAGCAGCAGGGCTGAGCTCACGGGTGCCCAGAGGGACATCAGAGCAACACAGCGTGGCCCAGCTGTGTCCCCCTGGCTGCAGGGAGCTTACAACACCCCGAATTTCCCCTCTCACCAGTCCGGGCAGCCCCAGGAACACCCAATGCCAGATGTGTAATTAAAATTGCATAATGAAAACCTGCAGCTACGCCTGCCTGTGAAGGAGAACTCCAGTAAGGCAGGGAGAGAACAGAGATTTCCAGCACGGCCACCTGGCAGAGGAACAAGGGGCATGCAAGGAAAATAGGAGAGGTATTGGGACTCCTTGCTGGCAGAGAAGGATGTTATAGCCTCCTGACAGTTACAGCCATAAAAATTTATCCCATGAGACAGCTCTGGTTCAATAAAAACACTGTCAACAACTAAGCCCGCCCTCACTGTGACAAAGTGAGTTTCCAGCATCTCACTATATTAGTTGTTCCCTTTTAAGTCCTTACTTTAAAAAAAAAAAAAAAAGGGGTGGGGGGAATACAAAAACTCAAAAAAACCCACCCAAGAAACAATGTTATGACATACTCTATTGTGCCACACTGTAATCCCAACGTTGAAAACAAGACAGGGTGCCAATAATTCCAGGCTGAAACTTTCCATAATTGTACCTAGGCAGCCCTGTGCTTGTCTCAAACAGTTCATGGAAACTGCTGGTGCTCTAAGCACATTTAACACACTCCAGTTTCCCAAACAACAACTAAAAATGAATGTACACCAACATTTCCACAACATGAGTAACCTACAATAGCAGCTGCAGGTTATATATGAAATGCATGCAGAACAGATACTATTACTGATATAAGTATTACTCAGTAATAATTAATTTGATGGGTTCACGATTCAGGGGGTTTTAAGAGGGCAAAGGGAGCAGCCTGAATCTAAGAAGTGTTTTTAATCAAATGAGTCAATTACATTTGAATACTGTTCTTTGGAAGCTCTCAAAACTCCCTTTCAAATGTGTTTTCCATTAATTATCCACACTTCCCTCAGCACTCCACCCCACTCATATCCTTCCTGACCTGGGTGACTTAAAAATAACCTTGAATCAAGAAAGAACATCAGGAAATATAAATGGAAATGGCAGCTGATCAACCCTTAATAAAATGTACATGGTATTAAAGCAGATCAGGCACCTGGTCCCACTTGATATATTTAGAAAAGTCTACTGAAGTCACTTAGATTAAATAATCCACCACTGTGAAATTACACCAGGTAAAGGGCAGACATTTAATTTATGTCTTTGATGTAAGAAATCAAAGGGGCTGTGCTCCTTTAAATTTATTTATTTTTATGAAAGTAAGTGGAGCAGGAATAAACAAACCTTCACAATGCTGGGCTGTGCTAGGGGGTGTCCCAGCTTCATAAGTGATGCACCTTCAGTGCCAGGTAGGGATTCCCCAAATATATCCCAGGGGAAGGAGATTAAATTAAGAAAAAAAAAAAAAAAAAAAAAAAAAACCAAAACAGAGTGAAGAGCAGGGACAAGGGAAGGGTAAGGGAAAAAATCTGAAAGGAAATGTGTAAAGAAGTGACAGACACTGGAGCCAGGGTGAGTCCTGGAAGTGACTCAGGTGAGTTTGGAACATCATGAAGCTGAACAACCACATCCCCCTCTGTGCTTCTACCTCTGTAATAATTAACACAGCACAAAGAAAAAAGGAAAAAGAAATTTATTTCACATTTCCCAGGGCAGCAAAGTTAAGTGTTTTTGAAAATACTGTGACTGCTCAGCACAAGGAGGATAGGAAAGGCAGAAAACCACTGAATTACAGATATATTCCGAGAAACTCAAGACAAGGAAAAAAGGCTTCAGCCTGAGTTAGCAGAAGTTGTATCACATTCTGTTCATTAGCGCAAACAAAGTTTAAAGTGAAGTTTATTCTAGTTGCACAATTTTTTCCTGCTGCAATTTAAAAGTGAGCCAAACCAGAATGACTACTTCAAATTTAAATCAGATGGGAAGCGATTAAAAAGAAAACAACCTCTTTCACTTCCCCAGCCAAAAAAATAATCCAGAAGAGAAACAGAAAATACATGCTACATACATATTGCACTGACATGTAATATGAAAGGAAAAAAAGCACGTCAAAAGCATGAAAAGACAGAAAGAGTTTTAATCTTTTTATTTTGAAGTAAACTCTTAGGAATCCTGAAATTTTTATTGTGGTTCTGAGCCAATAGTAAATTTCTTCCAGAAAGAAGACAGGACTGATCACTGTACAGCAACTTGAAACAATGTCCTGGCATATGTATTTCTTTTCACACGTGATTCCCCTTCCTGACAACAAGCAGAGAGGAAAATTTAAGAAAGCAGAGTGGGAAGCCTTGCTGGTTTTCCTGACAACAACAACAACAACAAAAATATTCCTACTATTTGGGCCAACAGTCCCATCTTAGAACTAAATGTCCTGGGTGAAGGTTGGATGTTATCTTTCACTTGTGCTCAGGGCCTGGTTATTTAGAGAGTTTCAATCCACATCACTGCTGAGGGGTATCAGGTTGGTCAAGGGTAGTTTCCCCTTTGTGGACCCCCACTGACCACTCCAAATCACCTCCCTGCCACCACGTGTGTGGAAATGCTCTCCAGGAGGATTGTTATAAATACAATAATACAGTTATTGACTTTTCCGTTTGTGTATTGGCTTTTGCAGGATATTACTGATTACAATTTGTGATCAACTGCTTTTTGGTGCAGTATGATCTGTCAGCTTTTGTATGCACCATATAGTTTATATAAATAGTAGTGTGATATCTTATAGCTTAGGCCTTTGCATAATATTAAAATAGAGTCTGTGCACTGCTAAAATATTTTAATTTGTGTGACTGACTCAGATAATGATGCGAAATAGCTTTGTTGATCCAATGTATTTGTGGACTATCATATCTGAATAATAACAGTGACAAGAACCACGACACCAAGGGAAAAATTTACTGACCCTCCAGTTATCAGGAAGTGTCAAAACAACAAAATGGAGCCTTGAGAAGAAATAAAATATATTAATTAAGTCTACAGGATGGCATGCAGACAAGTCAGAGGTTAAAGCCAAGCAAAAAAATTCCCAGAATAGGTAAACCCACAGGAATATTTGAATATGCATAACCCTCATTAATATGCATTTAACCAATGTAATGAAAAGTACATAAGGAAATTGTTTTAAGCTATCAGGGCAGATTGCCAAGCACCCAGCACTGGATATTGTCCCTTTTGTCCCTCATTAAGCTTTTATGAAAACTTTTTTACACACAAGGATTTTCTCACAAGGATGAGAAAGGATTCTCACAAGGATGAGAAAGGATTCTCACAGGGGCTTTCTTCTCCACCTTGGCAGGGACTACAGCGAGAGTCTTGGTCCTGTACTGCCCTGGCCATCCCCTGTGACCATCCCAGAGGATCTGAGGGGTATCTGCTCCTTCCAAATCCTCAGGAACTCCTCCCAGTCAATGTGACCACTCCACAGTTTTCAAGGGTCACTCAAGCAAAAAGTCTAGGAGCCACTCAACTGCATGAGGAAATCACTGAGGAATATGGATGTATTCAAAGTCAAACAGGTCTGTGTTCCTGAGTCACCCAAGAAAGTAGAAAATTCTGAATTTTTGTATTACACCATGGTAATTTATAGGGAAACCAAAATTATTTGTTTTTACTGCATGCAACAGTCAAATGCTGGCATTACTGTAAGGTAGGAAAGTATCAATATCAGAACTTACTAGGAAAGATGAAGAAACACAATTCAAAAGGATGAGGTGCCTCACACTGCTCAGAATAAGAGGACCTGATTCCTTACACTTTTCCACCCACCTTAAAAAGGGCAGCAGAAAGTCAGGATCTCTCATCCAGGAGAGGAAGAGATGCTCACAGCAAGAAATAATATGTGCTGGAAGCTGCTGAAGCAGCTGCACAAGTAGGACACAATGGGCTGGAGAATCCATGGGAAAGGACACAAATATAATGAACTAAGTCCTGCACCAGGTTCCTGTTCTGTTCCTGCTCACACCTGGAGCCCTTTTCTGCCCACCTTCAGCACAGGGACTGACCAAGCTCACCCAAAGCACTGCTCACCAGGCAGCCTGGAAGCACCTCACTAACATTTCTGGGGCAGAAATCAGGCCAGGAGCATGGATCAAAAGCAGTTTGAAATTTACATGAGGAAAAAAAAAAAAAGCTGGAGGGAAAGGGTCAAAGAGGAGGGCACCACAAAGAGGGAGAAAATGTGTGAACGAACATTTGATATTACGCTGGCAATGAATGTCAATTATTAAAAAACACATTCTAATGAAAGTGGCATTAAGGGGACCTGCTACAATTACAAATAACTTACAAAATAAATATTAGAAATAAAAACTCTTTCTAGTTTCAGCCAAGTGCATCAAACCCCAGCTGCCTGAAGCAATGGGGCACCACTGAGCTCAGCAGGACTGGGGAGAACCTTTTGCCTGGAAGGAAAAACCCACAAGGAGCACCCACAACAGGGGGAAATGGGGCCATGAATTAGAGGAGGAGCAGCCCAGACTGGGGACCTGGGACTTCTCAGGCCTTGCTGTGTGCAGAATCTCTCAGGTGACACCTGATGACAATTCATGGGAGCCTCTCTTGTGCCACCCGTTCAGCCACAGCTGAACGCCCAGGAGAGGCTGCAAGGATAAACAAACATCCCCGTGCAGATGGTGTCACACATATGCCAGCAGATGGGATGGAATTCTGCATATTAGGCTGGATTGTGTCTGCAGGAGTCACAGCAGACAGGGAACTGATTCACCAGGAGGCCATGGGGTGAGAGGGGCTCAAGAGAAAAGTAACTCAGGGCACAGAAAGCCCAGAGCATCCTTCTGTTCTGTATCACCCAGGTAACAAACACAGGCAGGACAGACATTCAAACATCCTCAAAGAAAGTAAAAGTACAATTAAAAAAATCAAAGACACACTTGCAGAAAGTCAGTGGTCTTTCAACCTGTTTGAAATCAGTGCTGGGAAGATAATTTATTTTTCCCCCCTTCTTTCCAGGGGAGGTAAATATATTTATTTGTGTCACTCAGAACCACCTGGCATCACTCTCAGTTTGTCAGGTTGATGCCTTTTTGGGGCTACCCAAAACCAGAGGCCAGACAGAGTTAAGGGAATAAACCCAGCTGTGTTTATTGAAGGCCTTCAGGTCCATCTCAGGCAAAGCCCCTCAGGGGCTACACCCAAAATGGAGCAGGAGTCAGGGGTTTCACACTTTGATAAATTTGGGCCATTTTGAGGGTTAATCTCCCAATCCCAGCTGCAGGTAATGAAGTCATTCACCCCAAGTTTGCTGCCCCCCAAGTGCCTTTTGTTTCCATCTCTCAGGGCCTGAGGCAGTGAGGTGTCCTTGAGTGCCAGGCCTGGAGAGGAATTGCTGTGTCTGCCCCAAATGGGAAAGCAGCAGCTGAACACTGAGTGTGGACTTCGGAATTCTGCAATAAACAACTACAGGAACTATTTGTATTTACAAATACATGAAACATAGCTGAAATCCCAAGGTATCAAGGTGTCTCAGAGTGGCTGCCATGCCTCGCTCCCTCCACTGGCCCACAGGGATGCAGAGCAGCATCCAGGCAAGATCTTCTCTCTCTGAATCATTTCAGCATCATCCCAGTGGTGCAGACAGACCTGGGGCAGGTCTGCAGCCCCCCTGTCCCTGCCTTCAGGACAGCAGGTAATGCTCTCATGACACTCCCTGTCTGCAGCAAGCAGCAAAATTGGGGGCAAAACCCCCTCACTCAGGGCCTGCAGGCTTGCACCCACCACAGCAGGATGTCTGCACCCAAACAAATTATCTCTGTGTGGCTGTTTCCAACAACCATGGGTCAAAAAGCTCCATTTCTCATGACTATTTTTTTTTTTTTTTTTTTTTTTTTTTTGTTTTTTTTTTTGTGGTAGTTTCACCTTTTTTTTCAGGGTTTTTTTTTGTGGGGGAGAGGGGGTATCTTTTATTAGTTTTTGGCATTAGGCTGCAAAGCCAGGTGCAGGCACTGTGCTGGATGCTGGCTGGTGCAGTGTGAGTCCATCCCCAGCAGTGCAGACACAAAGTGACCTCACCCCTTTTCCCAGAGCATCCTCCCATCAGCAGATCCAGGTGCAGGCAGCACACCTTCGTGAGACACGATCTGGTGTCTGCATGCACATCTCCTGCACACTGAGCAGCAGAGCTCAGGAACTTTCTTACACAATGTCCCTGTGACACCTCTCATGACATCACTCTGATGCTCCCCTGCAATTAACACATTTATTTTCACAGCAGCCAGCAAGGCAAGAAGGAATTATTGCAACAAGTGGTCAGCACAAAGCCCAGCAGGTCTGATGCAACTCAATTTGGATGCCTGGCGAGATAAAACCATTGATCTTTGCTGATTAAGTGGCACTTTTATATTTTAACCACTACATTCACAGAGATTGGCTCTGCCTCCCAGCATGCCTACCTCCTAAGCCAAGCTGGCTCCCCAAAACAAGGATTATTTACCATTAATAATCACAATCACAATTCTTTTCTGAGTACTTTACAAGAAAGGAGGCCCTGCTGTTTCTCTCAGCCATCACGTACTTGCTGGGCCACAAAAGCACAACTGAAAGCCCTCAGTGACACAAAATCAACAAAAAAATCTGGAAAATCACCAACAATAGGGGCTCAGTTCCACCCTGGGAGCCCTCCCTTGCCTGATGCTCCTCATCAAGCCCTCAGAACAGGAAGAAATGCTTCAGGTATCAAATGTAATTGATTATCAATTGGTTATTACCTCCTGCACGGGGTGTCATTAGCAGTGCTTTTCCCCTCACCTGCACACACAAACACCTGCATGACAGGGATGATTTTGCACAGGTGTCTCCTCCACTCTTCCATCACTTCTCCCACCACTGTCTCAAGAGAGCTTGGCAGCTGGCCTACACCACTTTGAGTTCTCCCCAACAGATTTATTAGGAGGAAGCATTTTTTAATAGTTCACTGGAATTGTTCTGTGAGCACCAAATTGAGGAGAACATGATTAGCGCAAAAAGAAGGTTGCAATTTTCCTGTCATGCCTGATTCCCCCCATGAATGCAGAGGGTTAAAAATAAATTCTGATTCCATGCTGGAGGACATCAGAGACGTCCTGTCAAAGGTGCTGAACAAGATCCCTGCAATTCCAGAGAGGAACATAAAATCTTTGGCATGTGCTGAAACAACTTGTGTAAGGCAGAGGAGAAATCAGAATGAAACAGAAAGAGGGATGCAGCCATCCTAAATTTCCAGCAGGTGAGGACCCAGCCTAGTTCTGAGACATCAGAGAGAAAACACCAACAGTGTGGTGTGTTTGAGGATCTAGTGTGGGGAATGTGAAAAAAATGAAAAAAAATGTGAAAAAGAGTGGGAAAAAAAATGGAAACACCCAGTTTGGGATCCCCCAGGCTGCCCTGGCCAGCACTTCCCTGTCTGCCCCAGGATCCAGCTCAGGTGGGGCCCCCAAAACCCTGTCCAGCACCACCTGCCCTGCACCCCACTTCTGCACAGCTACAGACAGCTCAAAGTTCACTCACAGAATGCCAAACAGAGGCACAGCATCATAAAAATGCAGCGTAATGAACTAAATACAATGAATTAAAGCAATGCAAAGAGGTTGCTGGGTTTGAAAGATTGCAAAGGGCACTCTGCGGTGCAATGGAAATCCTGCACTTGAACCACACTGGTTCAAGCCTGCAGTGTAATTAGTCAGACAATTTCTGTTACTCAGACATTGTATCACACTCAAAAAACTCAGAAGGCAAAAAAATGGACACAAGTCACAGTTCCACAGCACCACGAGAAAAAAGGAGAGAACATAATTCCAGATTTTTTTCAGTAGTTACAGCCTTTACTTCTTAAAACACAATCCCTTTTTTTCTTTTTTTTTTTTTTTTTTTGGCTTTTTATGTGAGCTGATCAGGTTTGCCACCCAAACAAAAGGCAAAAAAAAAAAAAAAAACCACCAACAAAAAAACCCACCACACTTCCAGAAGTAAAACTAAAAATTGTAATATAGCTCAGTTCAGAACTGGCAGTTTATAAACACTTCCTAAAAAAACCTCAGTTGGTTCTGAGCTCATGGCAAACACCAAAAGATACTGAAATGGCTGGACTGACTTGGGGAAGCCTCTGCTTCTATAAATACTGATTCTGTACCTCAAACAGAAAAAACTTACGGGATTGGTAAATCAAAAAAAAAAAAAGATACATTGGAAGCTCAATTGGAAGCATATGTTCCTACACATTTAGTGCAGAGGCACTGTGTTAAAAAAACCCATCCCTCGATCAGCAATGACAGAAAGAACTGGGAAGAGGTGCTCCCTAAAATTTCATGTTCACACAGGGACAGCCAGCACTGTCCCTCCACCCTGACAAACCCTGCACAAAAATAATAAAAAACATTTTAACAAAATCAAGTTCAAAAGTTAAATCAAGGTAAATTAGGATAAACGAAATACAATTATTCGGAAAATTAGGGACGGAGTTGCTATTTTTGTGCTCAGAATTTGCTTTCCACAGATCTCCTCGTACATTTGAGGAATGGAACAGATAAGGCCAAATCGATGTAACTCCACCAATAAAGGAGACAAAGTGAAGTGAGCAGTGGCACTGGCTGTAAGGAGGGTGGAAGAATGAAATAAATCCACATTAAACTGTCGGGCAGTGCTTTATTTGAGATTTATTTTGAGTGTTCTCACCACCACCACCACCATGAGCTGCCCAGCAGGCCACCTTGCACATCCCTGGCAGGACATTTGAGGCTGGGACTGTGGCACACACACCATTCTGGTGTGGTAAGAGACTGGGTGACATTTTTGGTCCATGGGCTCTGGGGTTTTGCATCTCCAAGTGAGGTCTAACCCATGCTTCCCATCGCTGGCATTCCACCTGTTGGCTAAAAGCATTTCCCAGCAACTCCATGAACAAGCCCCTTGCCAAATGCCGTCTGCCTTGAGATCTAATTATCATCCAGTAACTGAATTACAGATCGTGCACTTCTGTCAGAGCACACTGTAATATTCTGGGATCTTGCAATGCCTTGCAGGGAATAGCTGTGGGCTCCACTCCTTGGTTTCTATCCAATAAAACTTTGTCCCACCAAAATCTGATCTTCTTACCCTCAGCCCTTTAAATTACTTTCTCAGACATTCAGGTGGGGGTCCCTGGCTGATTTTCACCCTCGAGGGTGACCAAAAGTCAGGAGCAGAAAACAAGAAAGGGTCAGGGTCAGGTTCCTGCCCAAAGCCACTTGACATGGACAGAGGTTGCCAGAGGTTTAATAATAAAGTATTAAATGTCATCAATATTCTGCAAGAGATGTCTGTGTAGATTCAGCTAACCTTTCAGGAGGGAGGCATGTCAAAAATAAATCACACCAACCTGTAACTGGATTATCAGCTCTGTAGTTTCACCACACATGCACAGTTACAAACCCCTAGGGTAACACAGCACAAGAAACACACATTTTTAAGAGATAGGAAGAAATGCCTAAATTTGGGCAAAACTGCAATAAATACAGCTGTGAGACTCTCCTGTTCTTCTCTTAATGCACAAAATGTGCTCACGATTAATCAAACACAAAACATTTACCAAAGAGCAGAGCTCAGTCCCTGGATAGATCACGGGGGGGGGGGGGGGGGGTTGCTTGTTTGTTTGGGTGTTGTTTGGGGTTTTTTTTAATTCATTTCTGTACTTATTCCCCACCTGCTGCCTCAGGTCACAGGGGACACTGTAAATTCACTTTTCATTCCTTCACAAAGAGAAAGAGGCAACCTCTGGGCTGCAGCTGGAATATATACCTCAGTGCCAGTGACTCCTTTTCTGCCACCCTTTAAACGGAAACCTGCAGAGTTTGAGGAATGTGGGAAAATTGGAAAATTTGGGGAATGTGCCCACAAACTCTGTTGTCCCATAACAGTGACTGAGGGACAGCAGGGGGACAGGGAAAGTGACCAAAAGGAGGTTACCCCACAGCTGTCTTCACACAGGAACCATTTAGAGACTCTGCCATGAGAAGGTTTTACAAAAACATTAACCCCAAGAGCACTAATAGCCTTTTTTTTTTTTTTTAAACTAACTCCTTCTGTTGAAAGTAACCCATTTAATTAAAAAAAAAAAAAATTGTGAAAACAAAAACCCAATGCATCTTTTTATTTCTTGTTGGGAGCTGAGAAGAAAAAACTCATCTGGTTTTCTTTTTTTTTTTTTTTTTTTTTTTTTAATTTAATTTCTCCTGAAAATTTCTAAAGCATGGTGATGTCTGGCCTACCTTCCACTGGAATATCAGAGGGAGCTCCCTGCCCACATGCAAGCAGTAAGATTTTTGGACAATATCAATCCTGAAGGTGCCAAAAACAAAAACCCCACACTCCTCAGCAATCAACAACATCAAACAGGCAGAGGATGCTGAGCAACACAGGGAAAATTGCCCAAAAAAAAAAAGTGAGTAACTTTTAATTAATTTCATCCTCATTAAAAAATGCCCTTTAAGTGCTGTTGCTAGGTTGAACATACATGAAAGTAGCTGAGAGGTACAGCAAAAGCTGTTGGTGGCATGTGCCAAGGAATAAGTGTAAAACAGAGAGGATCCACAAAATCACTGTGTCCTCTACAAAACCAGAGCTGCAGTAGGCAGGGAAAAAAAAATTCAAATGATTGGATTTTGTTAATCTGTCAGAACATGGACCTAATACTGCATTTAATTTTGCTAAGTGGGAGGAAGATTATAGCAGGCAAGACACTCTGCTCCAACCATGTAAGATGTACAACCTTAAATACTCTGAGACAGTTATTAATAACAGTATCAGAACATTTCCATGTATTCAGTGCACAGTTATGAAAGAAACTAAACACACAGGCCTCCTCCCAATGCAGACAATAATAATAATGTCAATATTTACATTTCTCTAATCACTTGTTTCCAGTAGTATTAAAAGAAGTATCTCTGAACTCGCTGGATAACAAGTGCCAGCCTTCTGTGAAGCACTGCAAAAAGCATGATTTGGGGCATTTTGCTTTACTTTTGAAAGAGACCAACCCCTCACTGAGACAGAGGCAGCCATTCCCTTTCCAGAGTTTTTGAAAGAAAAGCTGAAATGTATTCTCATCAAGACTCTCAGAGCCACAGTGAAGGACTTGTTGGAAGCTGCACATGTTTACAACTCTCAACTCCCCTGGGAAGGAGCAGTTTAACTAAAATCAGAAGCTACCTGCCTGTGGTATTTACATGTCCCAATTTGCTGTTTTGAAACTCAGCGTCTTCCACGTTGTTATTCTCTCAATAAATTTATGTCTTCTTTTATTTTTTTTTTTTTTTGTCTGAAACGTGAAATTGGAGTGTACAGCAACACCTGTTTGGTGTTTACGAAAACTCCTCTAAAATCTGAGGGAGATCAAAACACTTTTCTCTAAAAACAAGAATTCCCTCTGCAGATCACTTAGTATATGCAGCATACTCAATTTCATCACACATTTCCAGAATATCACTTGATTCACTCTTCGTGCAGTCATTACTAAGACAGATTCTGTACTTTTAACAGATTTTTCTTTGAAGGAAAAATCCCTCTGAAGGGAAAAAACCATAGTAATACCTTAATGGAAAAGGCAAAACAAGCATATTCTGCCATGTCCATTGATTTTCCAAGCCCTGAATGCTGCAATATTAGAGTAAATCTTATGGAGGCATTTGGCATCTCCCACAGAATGGTGGTTATGTCCCCAGCAGCCCCAGGAGGGGTGAAATGTGTCTCTGTCCAGCAGCTGGGATGGCTGGGAGGTGGACACCAAACCTGGACATGGCCAGTGGCCAAAATTCCATGTCCTGTGCAGGACAGCACAGCCCAGCACTCATCCCACTCAGCTCTGACAATTTACAGAGTTTCACCAGGCACATGACCCAGCAGTCAATGCCCAAACAAAACTGAAAACTGATATTGAAAGGATCTGCAAGCTAAGGAAAACAAAATCTATTTGTCCTACAAGCATTTTCCATAATCTTTATTACGTAACTTGGAGAAAATTCACTGCTTTTTCAAATATCCACTCAAGGTATGCTGATGAAGCTCTCTCGTGTGATTAACTCCTCTTTCCCTCCCTCATTTGTGTAATTTTATAGAACATATCACTGTAATGTCTAAGTTACTCAGGTAAATAAAACCCAGACTAAAGGAGATGATAACTTTTGTCTTTTGTCCCTCCTTCGGAGAAGAGAAATCTGATTCGTCAAAAACAGCCA
>CM031878.1:73652282-73693096 GCA_018697195.1 Certhia americana
TTTTTTTTTTTTTTTTTTTTTTTTTTTCATTCCATTAATACATTTGTGTGGTGATATCAAAGCAAATTAAATCCATGCAGTATTTTTTTTCACTGCCAGGAATTAGCATGTGCAATATCGACTCTTCGTTATCACCTGATTAAAGTAGGTTTGCCTGCCTCTGTCAATGAACTGAAGGTTCATGGTTTATTGCTTTACACCTTTAAGAATATGAGCACGCTTCCTAAATGGAAAAGACTGCTTAATTTTCAAATAGTTTCTTCTTTTTTCTTGCAATGGATCAGTTTTAGTCACTGGCAGAATTTCCTTAGTGAAGATTTGTGTCTGTACGTGTACACACAAACACGGGTGCACTTGAATGAGTAAACATCTGTAGAAGCTACTACTCAAAAGATTTGAATAAAGCTTGGGATCAAGCAAAAGGTGAACAGAAATGGATATTTCCTGATGATCCCTCTTGGAAATCCAAACTACCATCCCATGAAGAAAAATGAAGCATTCTTCTGCCCCTGTAATAGCAGTCTGCTATTCTTGAGAACACCAACATAGTTGATGTCTGAAGCAATAAAAGCTCAGCTTCCTGCCCTGTAATTATTACTAGATGCAATTATGAACAACTCATTCATCACCATAAAAGCACAACTTAAGGCTCCCAGAGAACAGACATGGAAGGGGTTTGTTTTCAGGCAGTTCTCTCTTAGCCAGGCTGTAATTTAACATCACCACTGATAAACAAGTGCAGCAAGCCAATGCAAAGCAGGCAGGGCAACATCCATGTTTAACACCGTCTGGGGATCCTCCAGTGCTCCATTTATAACGCCATAAAAACATGCCTCAAAGCAAACAGCAGCAACTGGAGGGTGAATGTGACATAACTACGGCCTCCCCAGCTCCCCAAAGTTGGCTCGCTTAACCGTGGAACACCCAGAGGCTGCCCAAGCACACCGGGATTATTTGTAGGTAGGAGGGAAAAAAAAAAAACCAAAACCCACAAACATAAGAAGAGAGACAGAGAGAGACAGAGAGAGAGAGAGAGAGATGTCCTTCCGAAGTTAGCACTCCAGGAAGGCTCAGAGATGAGCTGGGTCTCAGACCATGGCTGTGGTCCGTGCCACTTTCTCACAAGTGTCAGGGAACACCTGCAGCCAGCACGGAGCCACCCGACCCGAAGTTCCCCAAACCCATCCCACACCTGCCCGGGCTGCTCCCCTGCAGGGAAAAAAAGCACCAGGACGAGCCAGATTCGAGCACATTTCACACAAGATCAGGAATTCAGATGAGGCAACAGGAGGTGTGTGGTTTAAGATACCCGATCTCTATCCAACTGCAGCGTCCTTCTCTTCCCGGTTATGTAATAACACAGGAGAGTATTTAACCACTCACTGGTCTGACACAAGCGTGTCACACAGATCAGCTTTGGGCAGGATCAGCTGGGGCCGGCAGGGGCAGGGGGTAGGCGGGCAGGAATTTGGCATCCCAGGGGGAATGGTCACCCTTGCAGGAATCCCACCGGAGCCTCCAGCGCCTCTCGCCCCGTGGCAGCCGGGCAGGACCCATTTCCACCCTCAGGCACGACCTGGCCTCGCCACACCTGCCTGGCGAGGAGCCTTCCCCCTCCCATGGGATGTCGCAGGCTGCAAATCAGGGCACGGGCTCAGCCCGGCCGCCTTGCCACCTGCCCGGCTGCCACACGCCTCCCCAAGGGGAAATAAGGGCCAGCTTTCCGCTGGGATCACCGCTGGGAGAGGCGGCAGGGAAGGGCTGAGTGGCTGCCCGGTGTCCCTGCGCTGCTTTGGGACTTTGGCCGCTCGCAGCCTGCGTGTGCTGAGTTTGCTGAGAAAGGCGCAGAGGTGCGCGGCAGGAGCGCTGGCATCGAGGCGACCGAACACCTGGCTTGTGAGATGCTACTCTCCGGGCCCCTCACCGGGATTCGGCGTGCTGTCGCTGGGGGTGGAAACAGAAGAGTCAGGGAGGAACGAAGAGTCATCAGGGAGGACTCAAGAACCTCCGGCCCCGCCACTCGGCGAGCGCCTGCCGCTCTTACCCGCGCCCCGGGAGCCTCGGGAACTCCCGGCGGGGCCGGGCCGGGGGCGGCACCGCCCGGGGGGTGCGAGGGGGCGGCCCGAGAGCCCGCTGTCCCTCCCCGCCTGCCCTCCACCCTCGGGGCGCGGGGCGGTACCTGCTTGTCCAGCGCCGCATCCTTGGCGCTGCCCGCGGCGCATCCCTTGGGAGCGGGCACCCGCTCGCAGTTGCAGCCCTCCAGCATGTACATGCCGGCGGGGCGGGCGCTCTGCTCGCCCTCGAAGTAGAAGAGCACGTTTTGGTAGAGGGCGAACCACTTCTCGTGCCAGCGGTTGGTCTCCGCCGTCTTCTTGCTGAGGTAGCCGCGCTTGGTGCCCTCCTTGCGGGCCAGCAGCGCCAGGTACAGGGCGTGCCCCTCGTTGTACCGCACGCTCTTCTGCATCGTGCCCGGAGCCCGCGGCTGCGGCGCAGCCTCGCCGGGCGCTCACGGAGCAATTCATGGGCTCCGGCACGCACCGACGGGGCGGCCCCGGCCCCGCGCCCCGCCCGAGTGTCCCCCCCGGGCCCCCGCCCCGCCCCGCCCCGAGCCGCCTCCCACCTCCCCAGGCACCGGCGGCGGCGGCGGCGAGCGGCCCCCCGGGCGCTGACGTGGGGGATCAGCCGTAAATCCGCTTTGGAGAGCGATTTAAAGAGCAAAGTCGCCGCCGCCGCAGCGCCCGGGTCCCTGCCCCCCACCCCTCCCCTCCACCCTTCCCCCCATCCCCGCATCCCAGCGCTCTCCCTCCTTGCATCTCTCCATCCCCCCCATCTCCCGATCCCCCCATCTCTCCATCCCCCATCTCTCCATCCCCCCAGCTCTCCATCCCCCCAGCTCTTCACCCCCCATCCCCCCATTTCTGCATCCCCCCTATCCCCCCATTTCTGCATCCCCCCATCTCTCCATCCCTCCATTTCTGCATCCCCCCTATCCCCCCATCTCTCTATCCCCCCATCTCTCCATCCCCCCATTTCTGCATCCCCCCTATCCTCCCATTTCTCCATCCCCCCATCTCTCCATCCCCCCCATCCCCCCATTTCTCCATCCCCCCATCTCTCCATCCCCCCTATCCCCCCATCTCTCCATCCCTCCATCCCTCCGGGGGCGATTGCGGAGCGGGGCTCGGGCTGGGGATCCCGCGGGCAGCGCAGCGCTCTCCGGGCCGGCCCGGGAGCCGCGGGGTGATTTGGGGCTGCCCCGCGGTTTCTGGATCGTTTCCTCCTTTTCCATTCTTCGAGCGACAATCTTGGAAAGCGGCAGGGCCGGGCGAGCGCGGCCGCCGGAGCTGGCAACTGCGCTCTCGGGAGCGAAAGAATTAAAGCCAAAAGCGGCAGAGAAGCACAAGAGAAACACCCAAAACCCATCACTTTTAACCCGATATTCAGGCTGATAAAGGCGCGGGGGAGCATCCCGGGGCTCGACCCGGGGAAGCGCAGGGATGAGACTTGCCCTTGGGCGCAGAGGCTGCGGGGGCTCTGCCGTGTGCCAGGGCTCGCCAGCCGCGGATGGGACCATTTATAGATCCCAACCGGCGGCTGCAGCACGCCGGGGAGAGGGAGGCTGGCACTTGCCAAGAGAAAATCCCCCGGGAGCGAGGCGGGAGCGCTGGCACACCGGGGACGGCAGCAGGTGCGGTCCGGCACAGCGGTGCCTGCACACACCTGAGCTACAGCCGGCAAACTTTGGCGAGGGAGCTGGCACCCAGGGGTGTTTTACATGAAACACACTCCACATGGAAATTTCTACCAACGCCGCGCCTCTAATTTAGCAACTTAAACTTCGTCGTAGGGTTCCTTCAGGAAAAGCCTTGGAGCTCTTTCGTTTGAAAGCGTGTTTTGCATATGTAGCTTTCGCTCTCCTCGCTTTGCTGCGTCTCAGGAGTGAAAAAGAGAATAAAAATGTGGAAGTTACAGCACTCTGTGTTGCCGTATAGCGCACAGAATGAGTTAGAAAATATTTCTTGTGTGATCTGTGTTAGCCCCTGTGGGTTTGCGTGCTGCTTGCAGGAGCTGCGGGCCCATGCAGGGTTGCAAGGCTCTCATCTTGTCAACAGACAGTTGGGTATTAGGAGGAAAAAAAAACCCAAAAATAAAACAAACAGATACACAAATCCTGCTGGAACTGGCGTCGTTTGCCCTGCGCCTTCTCACGGTGAAATTTGAGGGAATCAGGGAAGTCCAGGCTTGGGGCAGGGCTTGGGCAGTTCCTGGGCAGCTGGAATATGTCACAGCATTCGTGTCCATCCATCCTGGGGGTCGATGGGCAAGCCCCCCGACTTGTCTGGGCTCCTCCCAGCCAGCACTGAGTCAGTGCCTGGGATCCGTGTGGAAAATCCCACGGGATTTCGTGTCCCTCGGGGGGAGCAAAGGGCAAGGCTGCAAAGCAAACTGCCTCTCAGAGGAGCCATCAGACATCTGACACTCAGTGAGGAGCTGGAGCCTTCCAGAACAAGCACGTCGTACATCACCATGAAATCCTATAGCATCTCGGCCAAGATAAAGTTGCAGGCCTTTCTCCCAGCTTACGTAATATTTTTTACTTTTTCTACAAAGATTTTGCATAAAAGGCGAATGATCACACATCCTCTGTTCCACCAGGTCACCTGAGAGTCTCAGAAAAAAATTAAAGGACAGGAGTTTAATTTTGTTTATTTGTGAAGAAAGAAAGAGAGGGTTTTCTTTGACCACATCATTTTCTCCTAGACATGCAGGCATTTTTCCTAAGCTGCAAATATTGAATATGTCATTGCACAGCAATCTATAGGAACTAGAAGGAGTCTAACACTCCTGTTCACTACAGTGAATGACGTTTGTGTAGCCTTCAGTTTGTCCTTTATTTCTCAAGTATGATTTAGTTCTCTCCATGATATTATCTGTATTAATTGACCTTTCTTATACAAGGATAATCTACTTTTTCTTGCTTTAAATTTCTACAACGTACATGTGAATGTATATACTAATACCTCTAAATGTATCTATGTATCTATATGGGATTATTTTTAAAAACTCTTCATTACCAACATTAAAGAAGGGCTTGTTTGTGCTTTATGAAAAAAAAGAATTCTAGGCCAAATTCATATGTATGAACACGATCAAGTTATATGCGCAAACAGATGTAAAGGATTCCGCGGATGTAATTTATTCCATAGGGCTCTGAGGAAAAGAACATAAAGATGAGCACGCTGTTTTGCTTTATTTTATACCAAATCTTCATTTCATTATATTTTAACTCTGGAGGATTCTTTTGCAAAAACACATTCCCAGGTGTTGCCACGATTGGCTCCAAGGGTTTTGCTGTAGAACCACAGTGGAAAGTGGTGGTCCTGCACCAGCAGAGATTATTTGACCCAATTAGCCTAATTAAATTACATTTAATCTGAAATTTTCTTTGGGGACTAGCCCATTGAAAGGTGTACAAAGGTGTCATAAACAGGGAAACACAGAGTGCTGTGTTCCACAACACTGGAATTGCTGAATCCCATACCCAGAAGTGACCCTGGGAATCTGAGCAGCGAGCTGTCAATCCTCTGGGTGACAGATTTCTAGTTTATAAATTGTGTAAAAATTCAGGCCTCTGTTCTAAAAAACACTTTGGGAAAAAAATACTGTTAATGTAAAGGTAATAAAAACTGACTAAAGCAATGGAGGAAAAGATGTTACGCTATTGTTTCTGTGTCTGCTTTTGTACATGTGTGCTCTATGCTTTTATGTTTGTCACTAAATCACTATGTGCATTTTCATGTCAAGGTAATGTATCAAATACAAAACAATTTAGTAAAGCTGTTGAAGAACTGCTGCAGTAACTTGTTATTACAAAAAACACAGTTTCACTAAGAATGAACCTCTGTGTCTCCTCTTGCAGATTTATTGAGAAGCAGAACCAGTCCCTCCCCTGTGATTTTACTCACTTTTGCTGATCTAATTGTTTACTCTTCGAGGCACAGAGTGTAACTTGGCTACTAGAAAGGTATTTGTAATATTCTTCTAAGATTCAGTTCTCTTATAAAGTAGGAAAAATTTGAAATACACACTACACATCACTGCCATTCTAAGTCCTGAATATCTTGCAAACACTTTGTGTTTAATGCAGCTGGTGATGTCACTTGAGATTTGCTATTCCTGTTTTGTGGAGACATTTTTTGGTGGGGAATTTTCTTGTTAAATCGATTTGAAGTCACTGTGTACACCACAGTGGTCATTCAATCCTCATGGATTTAACTGTGGCTGCTCCGTGGTGTGAGAGAGGCGGTGACACAGGTGTCCATGAGATTCCCTCCTTCAGGAATCTCAGGCCAGTACTCAGTGGGAGCTCCAGCAGAAGGCAGACAACTGGAAATCACCTGTTATGGAGGTGAGGATGCCATCCTCATCATCATCATCATCATCATCATCATTTTTTTATGATCATGCCTTAACCTCTTAGTGCAAATGTCACAAAACCACAGGAAAACCAACCAAGCCAGGAGCCCCTTAGTCTAGGCACAAGATCAGATCCCTAGGGGCAAGAAAGAAGTACAGGGTCTACGTGCTGCCCTTTGTGACAGGCAGCACCCCCAGGACACAGCTAGCATCCTTGCTGCTGGTATTTTGGGAGAAGAATAGCTAAATAAGGTTATAGAGCAACTTCTGAAAGAAACAGTTTGGTGTGTCTGCAGAGGTCATTGGTGAGTTCTTGCCTGTGGTCAAGGACAGCATGAGAAAATACAAAGGACTGTTGAAAAGAAATGAGAAAAATAAATGCGTGGCAGAAGGTGTCTCACAGTCGGGCTGGAGAAAATCAAAAGCAGGAGGAAAAAAAAAAAGAGAGAGAGAAAGAGAGAAAAGCTGGAATCAAGGGACTCAATTAAACTGGAGAAATAACACTAGTTAGGCAGGAGGCAAAGGCAAGTGGGCTGAGAGAGAAGAGAGAGAATTCAACCTGGCTGGTAATGAGAGCATGGTGGGCAAAAAGAGCAGAGGGAAGGAGTGTGAGCTGGGGGGCTGGAGGAGACAGAACCAGGGCAGAGATGGGGGGAACAGGGGCAAGGTGGGCAGGGAAATTGTGGAGAAAACAAAGCAGCCATGGCATGAGAGTTCTGTGTGTACCAGGGGTGAAAAAGAGCTGGAAAGCACTTTTTTTTTTTTTTTTAAAAAAAAAAAAGCTGGAAATTGTCTCATCCCCTGAGATGCTGGGGGTGAGAGCAAGCCAACATCTGGGCAAAGAGAGGAAGCTGGTGGGCCACAAATGGGGCAGAAGGAGAGGGGGGGGTCGTGTAGGGTCAGCAGTGCACATCAAGTGAAAGGATTAGGTCGAGGGTAATGCTGGGAGAGAAAGTAAGTGGCATTTCAAATGTGGAAATGCTGATAGTCCAAATCAGCACTAGAACCACGTGGGGAAGGAAAGACAGCAGCTTTTCTCCTTAAGCCTGTTTTCAGCTGGTTCCTTTTCAGCAAAGGTTTGCCAGCTGGGATTAAAAGGGAAGAGCCAGGATTCAGCTTGTTGACCAGACATGTTAATTAAAAGTTCCAGGGCTTTTTTGTTTAATACAGATGCAGCAAGCATTACCTGAGCACTAATGCAAAAATAATAGTGACAACAGTGCTTCAAAACTTTCTTCATGTGACTAAAATTTTCATATGGAGCCACACAGCCCCTTTTGTTGGAAATATGTCAGAGCTGAGCCCTGACTTTTAGAGTTGGTGGAGATAACTCGCTTTTCCCCTGCTCGGGGAGCTGTGTAATGAGAATTTCACAGACCCTGTGGTGAATGTGATGTCCTTAAGAAGGGTATTGTCCCACAGCCCACAAATTGCTGAGGCATGAAACTGTCTCGACGTTCTGGGGAGATATCTCAAATTGGTGCTCTCAGTGTTCCAAAGGCTTTGGCGTGTCCCAGCACAGATTTCATAATGTTCTCCAAATGTGAGTCGGGAGAGGCAGTGTGATAGCTGAGCTCCTGAGAGCAAGGGGATCAGCAGACACTGGCCTGTGATTGCTCTCAGTTTCATAGAGCCCCTGGTAACTGGGAAAATGACTTCAGAATTAAAAATAAATAGGATAAAACTTCCTCTTCTCTTTTCTATTTTTTTTTGTAATTTTTTTAAATTATTTTTTCATATTCCATGTAAACCGAGTATAAATGCAAATCCCTCTTTGCTTATTCTGTCAAGATACTCTCACACATTGGCATAGAAATAGGAAAAATGTGTAAAATATTAAAGCACTCTCATTTCTTGGGAAAAAGTAAGCCCCACAGATTGGAAGAAAGATACAGGGAGCACAGCGGGTGCCATCTGGAATAAGTAAGTAACCCTGGGAAGAAATGGTGATGTTTACAAGGCCTGATGCTGATACAGTGAATTCTCTCCATCTGGCATGAAGCCTGCAAATAATCTGCCACAGGGGTGCATAATTCAACAGAAACAGGTTGGATAATCTACAAGTTGCATTCCCCCTGGAAACCCTGAAAGAGACATTTAATGTCTTGTGCAGCTGAGCAGCTTCTCCCTGCACCCAGTTTGGGGGGGCAGGCAGACCCACAGGGCATAAAAAACGGGGTCTGTGGGAAATGGGAGACACTGCTGTCTTGGCAGGAATCAAACATTTCAGGGCACCCACATCCTTCTCGGGGTGGTGTGAAAAATTCTGAGACAATGCTTTCTTCGCAGGAGAGCAGTGCCCTTGTTTTTGATAGGGATGCAATATACTGAAAATCATTTTAATGAATCTGTTCAAATGCAGCTGGGACTGTACAAACGCCTGGAGAAAATGTGTGTAACAGCAGGGAAAAAATAATCTTAAAAAAGGCTGTAGGCAGAGCAGCCCTGACAACAGTGATCTGAGCCAATGTTTTCACCCCTCACACGCAAGCAAAGATACACCAAACAGCATCTTGTTAAACAAGAGGAAAGAAATTGAGCTTAACATCAGTCCCTGTTTATTCTGGGGCTTCGGGGCAGGTGGGAAGTGCAGAGCAGGTGTCTGCAATTGCTGACCCACTGTTGATATTGTACATTCTTCCTGGTCCATATTTATGTTCTTCACCTTCTCAGATGAGAAGTTTTGTAGCTGCCTGGGAGGTGTGGGTTGTAATCTTCTGTGGGGGGAAAAAAATAAAAGGAGAGGGGAAGAAAGTAAAAAAAAATAGCTCAGGGAAACATAATTTTGAAAAAATAAAATCAACAATATCCATCTGCAATTGTATCAACCACTTACATAAAATTTGTGACTTCATCATTAATAGTAGAATGCTTTCCCGGGGATAAGTATGTTAATTGCACTCCAGATTTATGCATATATATATATTTTTTTTTTTTTAACAGAATAAAAAAATAAACATTTATTGTACTTGTCACAAAGCCACTACTGCTGCATGCTAAAATGAGCAAAGGCCTGAATCCATATCAGAGTACACTTGGTCCTTTTAATGCAGAAATAGAGTTGATTTCACAAGTAGGTTCCCCTTGAATGCATAGCAAGAACATAAAAACAATTTTGCCAAAAAAATTTAAAAATAAAATTTGTGTTTATTATTCTGTTTGTTTTTAATTCCTGGGTCACTTGTATTGTTTCAAATGTTGAAACAACCCTTTTGTTAAACAGTGGTGTTTGCAACGGGTGCTGAAAATTGTGTTTTATTCCAATTTGCCATCCTATTTGATTGCACCAATGATAATCTTATATTGCCAATCTTCAAGGATTTTGAGTGAGATTAATGCTTGTTTGAGTAGTGCTTTTTCCACCAAAAAAAAAAAAACAACATGAAAATACTTCTCTTGATGATCTGTACCCTTTCTATTTCTCACTCTGGTGTTTAATGGCTTTGGGGAAATAATCCTACATTTCTGACACATGTAGATACACAGATCAGACACAGCTATTGCATAGTAGTTTTGTCAGATATTAGGGAAGGCTAATTAAATAATGCCCTTAGAGTATTCTTCAGGAGGAGTAAAACATATCTGGAAGTAACACATCCTATAGGCAGGGAGCCCACAGGAACAGCAGGGATGGACAGAAACCTCTAAAAAAAAATTCCCCAATACTGTGGGGAAGAAATGGAAGAGGGTAATTGTATTTTTCAACTATTTTCCCCATGGATGGAGAATGCATCCTGGGTAGTTCCCCACGGCATCTACAGTGCTCTCCCTCTGGTGGAGTTCCAACTCGTACCCAAAAATGTCACCCTCGATAACTTCTGATGGAAATCTCCTGTTTCTTTTTATTTTGTACATTTCCCTAATATAGACTGTGGCTGTTCTCACAAACTCTGCTCATCTCTCCATTTCCCTGCTGCACATTCCTTCAGAGCAAGGGGGCATTCTTGGTTTGTGTTGGAGTCTAAAAATACAGAGGGTTCTCAGAATACTGGGCCTGTAGGCCAAAGCTAAAAATTAAATGCAAGGTTCAATTTGGAGGCCTTAGAAAAGGCTTCCAAAATAAGATATTAGAAGCAAAAATATTGATTTGTAATTTACATAAAAACATGTTAAGCTGAGTACTAGAAAGTTTAGAGTTGAAAACTGAAGATACAGAAGTAGTTGTAAGGATAATAAGAAGTTTTAAAGTGTAGCATTTTGAGTTTCTGTATCATTAGATTGGTTAAGAAATTCTGCACTGCAGCAAAATGTATAAAACACAGTAATTGATTACTGGGTTAAAAAAGTGGATTTTTGGTGGTGGTGTTTTATTGGTTAATAAATCCTTAAAAGGTCTTGCAACTAGAGGTGTAGAGACCTTCTGAAGCACGAGTTAATGTGAGCAGAACTCACCCTCCCTGTGTAGGAGATAAGAAAAGAAACTTTCCCATCTAAAGCAGCTCAGAAGGCCCCGTCTCTGATTTATAATACTCATGAACTCCCCAAAACCTCTGTCTCTGTGTTCCTGCCCTGCAGTGCAGGCTGACCCAGCCAAGGGGAAGGAGAGGGGGAATTCTGGGCACCCACAGAGGGGCTGGAATGGTTCTGGTCACAGAACTATTGGTTTGTTTCAGGTTTGTTCTGAATTTCTCAGCATCCACAGCAGCAGGAGGAGCCTGGGGTCTGTGCAGGATGGACATCAGGGCTATTCCTTCTTGAGATTATAAAATTTTTTTGTTTGTTTGTTTCTCTTTACCGCCCAGCTGTTTTACTTCTTCCAAGAATGTACAATTTTGTTTTCACCAGCCAGAATCATGAAAGAACTGGTCGTGAGGCTTTCTTGTTTTCTCTTCATAGTTTATTATTTCTTATCATTGCATTCTGTTCCTGACCTGCAGAGCTCTTCAGTGCAGGTCAGTTCAAGGCACAAAACTCCAAAGCTCCAAATGCCCAATTCCTAATGCAAAATGCTCCTACCCTCAGGGTGGTGTGGATATTTATATTACAATCCACATAATCAGTATTTATAATACTTCTCCAATAACTATTATCCATGTTAGAAAGTTAACTTCTATTCTAAGCCAACTATAATGTGCCACCTCACTGCAGAACATGGAGCAGGTGAGGAAGAAGAAGAAACCGAAAAGCCACGTGGACTTCTCCATCTTGTCCTCACCTGTCTGCCATCCTAAAAACCCCATCCATCTAAAATTCTCACCCTGGGATAAAACTACACACTATTCTACTCTCTAATACACACTCTTGAAAACTCTGCTTCATTCCAGAGCCTAAAAGCCGTTTTTCCATGAGCAAAGGTTAAAAACACTGTTTGTCAGAGATCTTAAAATCTCTTAAACATGCAAAGAGATATTCCTCATAATTCCAGACTCTGGCAATTCCTCACATCCCCCCAACAGCCACGTGAAAAAGGTTCCCAAACTCTTTCCAGGAAAGCTTTTAAATCTCTCTGGGTGAGGCAGGTGAATGGCACTCAGAGCTTTGTGCCCTCTGACCACCGGTGCACATTCAGCAAAAGACAGCAATCAGGACAAATCCTGCTCTGAATTTTGAATTTTCCACTGGACTGAGTGGCTGATTTATCTCCGATTTTTATCTCTGGCGTCTGGTGAGCATGAGGGGACACAGGCAGCATCCTCCTTTGGCCCAGGGCTCAGAAAATGGGCAGGAACACCCCAGCAACCCCTGGGGAATCCTCCCTGTGCCTCTGCCATCTCCTGGTCCCTCTGCCAGCCCCCAGGGATAGTGACAGCACTTTAGCAGTCACAAAACAGGCATTCCTGAAAGCAAAACGTCCCAAGCATTTTCCTGCTGGCTCGGAATGAATCCTGTGTGGTTAATCCCACCTACAGATGTGCAAGAGCTTTAGGCAGCTCTCACAGCTGGACTGATTTTATTGCCTGTTCACCTACGGCTGCAGGAATATTTTGTACCTGTGGTAAATGATGGACTCGCATCTGGATTTCTCACATAACATACAGATAGTTAGAGATGAAGGATTTATTGTTTTCAGTGTTTTATAAAGGTTTTTTGTGGTTTTTTCTTTCTTCCGTGCAGCCTGTCCTTTTTTTGCAGCAGTTAAAAGATCTTAATTGCCTAAAATTGGAGCCATCAGATATGACTAAAACTGAGTTATTACATAAAAACGGGTATGAAATATAGATGAAATATATATATATATAATTTATACAAAAACTATTGTTCTGATTTCATTTTTCTGCAGCTTTTCTATGCTCTGTTGTCTTGGATTATTATTGCTCCAGCTTGAGCTGAGCTCTGAGCTGTACCTTGTCAGCCTAACGGGGATGCACCCTATGAATTATATAAGTCTATTAACATATATGCATCAGAATAGCTGTTAAAATTAGAAGTACAAGCAGAACTGAGGAACAGTCAAAAGAAGGAGCTGGGTAAAGAAGTTTGGTAGAAAAAGGCTGAAACAAAATTATGCTGGTTTCATTTGGATTTCTTAGTGGTATTCACTGTTGCCATTCTCTCTGCTGCTGTCTTCCCGATGGAGCAAGACACTCCATAAAGAAAACAATCAGGAAAATAAAATCTCAAAGTGCTTGTTAATTCTGTCACTGATAAAACACGCTTTTCTCAGCTAATCTTCTTAATTAATCTAACAAAAGTACATCTACGCACAGATTTCCTGCAGTGCTCATCTACCCAGATTAAAAAAAAAATAAAAAAAGAAGTAGTAAAAGCAGAAATATGAATCTATTTGCATTACAAACTGGAGTTTATTCCCCAAACAGATTTTTCATTACAATCAATTACATTGGAAGTTTAGGCCAAACACAGCTTGTGATAAAAACAATCATGCACTCAAAATAAAAACTATTTAGGAAGGAAAAAAATAATTTAAAAAAATAGAAATAAAAACTACTTAGGAAGAAATAACTGCAGCAGCCTGGCTGAGGCATGCCCCAAGGGGAATGAGGCAGGGTGTGGTGGCAGTTGGGGACAGGGTCACAGGACCTGCACAGCCCTGGCCACGCACTAAGTTCCCAGTGCTCCCTGGTCCTTGAGACACCAAACCCATCAGAAAAACAGACACCACTGTCAGGAAAATCAGTCCCCAAACACCAGAGGTTTGTGTCCAAAAAGGAGACAGAGCAGTCCTGTAACTTTATTCCAATAAAGGGAGAGGCCATGGGGCATTCCCCTGGAGTCTCCCCAATTTTTGGCAGATGCAGCCTCTTTTTCATCCCAATTTCCCTCTTTTTTTATCCCAACTTCCCACCTTTCTATCCCAATTCCCCACCTTTTTACCCCAATTTCCCAGCCCCATTCCCCTCTCTCTCTCCCCACAGGCTGAGGTCCTTGAGAGGCACAGACTGCCCCATGCCCTGATCCCTCAGATTCCCCTCTAATGTAGAACCCTCCATTTTTAATTCTCAGGGAATTTATGGCTTCTCCCCTTGTTTCTTTCCTCTTTCAATATCCAATTCAACTTCTCAGCAAACCTACAGTTCGTCTGTAAAGGCAAATCTCTTTTTATCCATTGATCAATCAGTGGAATCCTTCCCCTTGTTCCCTTTCTCCCTCAGCGCTGGTTTTATCCCCCAGCAGCCCCACAGCTCGGTTGGAAAAACAAATCCCTCCATCCTCTCAGCTCCAAAAACAGACGTCCCCCAAAACAGACACCTCAACATCCCGGCTTCAAATTCCTCACCTGGAGTGAAGCTGGTGCTGAAAAGGTTCAGACAGCAGTTTTATCAGGAGACACACACACAGAAAATTCCTGTCCTGCAAACAACACCCTCTGGTATTTTTGTCCTTAAGCAGTTCCAGGTGTTTTTTGCTCTTGTGACCAAAAAATAAATCAAAAAATTTTTAAAAAAAAATTTAAAATTATATATATAAAAAAAAAAATAAAAATTTTAAAAGGAGTCACTTCCTCTGAGGAAGGGTTTTGCAGGACAGCAATCTTCCCTGACTTCTGAAATCACTGAGTGGCTAAAATCCAGGAATACAGTACATGATGCAGTCCTGTGTGTGTGTAAAATCTCCAACTAACTCAAAACAAGCTTGGCAAGATCAGAGGAGCTCATCCTTCCTGGGGCAGGCTCAGCAAAGGCAGCAGCAGCCTCTCTGCAGGGTCAGGGCTCTCCAAGGCTTTGGATTTTCCTCCCCAGGTGCTCCACAACACCTCTGCAAGTGATCAGCTCTCCCCACCTTTAGGAGTTTTCCCTGGGGTTTCCTTTAGGGTTTCCCCTTAAAAGGGGCTGTGCTGCCTTTTTAGCATTCAGAATTTTCCTGTGTCTTTGTTCCTCCAGATTAAATCTGCAGAGACCCCATCAACACCTCATCCCTGACCTCAGTTTTAGGGTTTTATATTTCCAGATGGTGTGGTGCATTGGTGTATAACTCTGAACCCCACACAGAGTGTCAGCCAGCTCTCCTCACAGCTCAGGCACACACAACAATCCTTGGCCAGCCCCAGAATTTTGTTTTGGACAGAGCATGATTTCCCAGCTTTTGATTGCCCAGGACAGATATAGCTTATATATGTATTAGTGTTTAAAACATATATTATAATTTAGGCTTCCACAGAATATTAAAACAGAGACTATATAATATTAACTTCTTCAGAATGCTTTTATTTTTGTAACTAGCTAGCAATAGTAAAAAAAAACTTCAATAAGTTTGTGGAAATAACTAAAAGTATCTATATGATTAAATAACATTAGAAGAACCACATGGATAATATCTAAAGGAAGAATATGAAAAGGACTTCTGCCACTGACCCTACAGCTATCAATAATTCCCCATCTGTCATTGTGGGGAAATGGCATATACATTGTAAAAAAAGATCACATACACAGCTCCCAAAAATGAAACCTACACTATTGCACAAAGCTAAAAAATTCCCAGAACGTATAAAAGAACTAAAAAAAATATTTAAATATATATAATCCTCATAAATATGGATTTCTTCAGCGCAATAAAAAAAAAAAAAGAAGTTGTTATATCTACCTAATGTGCTTCTGGCAGTATGCCAAGCACCCCAGCACTAGTATTATCCCCTTTATCCCTTATTAAACTTCTAAAAATTTTAAAGACTGAGGCTGGTTTCTCCCAACGAGGAGCTCTGGGTCTTCATCCTGCAAACTGCCACTTAAACCTGGAGGCAGGACAAGCTGTGGCTGGAATGTTCAAATCAGAACAGACCCTCCCAAATCTCAGGTGCAGTGAGTGGGACCCCTGCCCACTGCAGGAGGCTGGAAGGAGATGCCCCTCAAGGTCCCTCCCAAACCATTCTGTGTCTCCATGATTCAGTTTTTGGGACATGAAATAGTTCCTGAAGGGACATAAAGGCATTTCATGAAACCAAAATTTCCTTGCCAGCAAAGCACCACTGACAATATCAGTTTTAAAAACCCCCAGTGAATCCAGCTGACAAGACTTACCTTAGACTCCTGTTTTCCAGGAGAAAGTCAGCATTTCTGTAACACCATTTTAGTGCTTCCTTCTCCTGTAGGAATAGTCAGATCACAGTCAAATCAGAGTGATTTGAGAGGGTGTCTATTTATGACCTTCTTTTGCCAATAACATTATAAAGGTGACTTTGAACAGCAAGAAAAACCAGTTTATAGGTGTTTTAGATAACGACTCTTGCTTCAGGAACCATATTTATTTATTGGGTAAAATGCCTTCCTGGACATACAGAACAATGGCCAATGCATCCTACATGCAATTTGATAAACAGACACAGAAGGAAACATTAAACTTATTTTTGTTCTGATAGTTACCTGCCTGAGAAGGGAAAAGGAATAAGAAAGGGACCCCAGGCACAGTAGAGTTGGAGGAGGATGCCAGAGTGGTTTGTGCCATCTTTTCTCCAACAGGTTTCTGTCAGCAGAGGGGAGATGGGCACAGGGAGGGGATGTGAAATGACCCCAAATAACGAGTTCAGGGGCCTGGAGGGATGGGTCTGTCTGCTCCTTGCAGCCCAGCAGGGACACAGCTGGAAACTCCATGGGAAGAGGAAGCAGGGAAAAGCAGCCAGGCTCTCCAACAGCTCCTCTTCCTCATTCCTTGTGGGGCACTCCCTAAGCACATCAGGAATTTTTGAAAAACTGGTGTAGCAACCTGAGCAGTGTCCTGTGACTGGGCTCCTCCTGCAGCTGGCAGTTTTTCCTGGGAGATGCTCCTGAAAATTGTGTTTTACCCAGTGAAACCTCTGCTCTCTGTCCCTCTGGCCATGCTGGGTTAGCCAGATGGGGAGAAATAAAAAAACCTCATTATTGATGGGCTTTATTCTTGAAATAGGAAAAGGCTTGGGCTGCTGTGCTAATTATTTCACACCACATGGACCCCAAGGAAAGCTGGCTGCCAGGACTGAGGCCCCAGTGCCTCCAGAGCTCAGGGTACACTCTGTCCCCAGGCCACAGCCTGCAATTCCAATTTGGGAAACTCCAAGGGAGGAAGCGTAGCTTGTACAACTTATCTGAACCTGTTTCCCCAACAATAACTATTGTTCACTGCAGCAGCCTGACATAATATCATTTGTTTTGTGAAAAATAAATACAATTTGCAGCCCGAAACTGTATCAAGACATACTGTGATTTTATTAGCAACAGTAGATGGATTTTTTTCATTGTTTCTGAAAGAAATCCACATGATTCTGTTTGCAGAATGCATTAAAAACTCATCTTGAAACCCTTGAGATGGTATTGCATTGGTTGGTTTCAGCTCTTAACAACTTTAGCTGAGTTATGAGAAGATTATCAGCTTCCATATTGTGAAAAGAAAAGTTAATGCCCCTTTATTTTTTGTGAATTAGCACACAGACAAACACACACACCATGGTTCATGGTTCCAAGAGAAAATCCTGCTTTGAAACCAGAAGAAACAAGGTTGTTTCCCTCAGCTGAGTCCTTCATACTAAATCTCTGTGTCTTTTGTTGAAGTAATCCATCTGTGAATCCTCTGAGCACGTCAAACAAGTTGATTTGTCAATTGAGAAAATGCAGTTTTGGTGTCTGAAAATCTAGGAAATAAAGCTATGCAAAAGTAAAAATCCAGAAAAGCGAGGGGGGGAAAATTCAACATATATTCCTGCAGACCTTGCACTGTGTTGTGAAAGTTTATTGTCATCTTTCAGTTGCTACAGAAATTTCCCTCTATGAATGCTGCACTTTATTTATTATTTTATAAATAATATAAAATATTTTATAAAATATATATTCTTTATTTAATATTTTATAAATATTTTATTTATTTACACCGAACTTTATCACACCTACTTTTGCCCAGCTTCCAGCTCTCCTCCCCATTTATTCAGCGTTTCCCTTATTACTGATTTTATCTATGCTTTTGATTCACAAATACAGTTCTGCAGGAAAAGCAGTGTGCTTTTCAAAAACCACAGTCCAGACCACTACCTTGAATCAATTTTCCCACTCACACGCTGGTAAAAATTACCCAACAACTGAGAATTCCCCAGAACCATCCATGACTCCTGCCCATGGCATGAGCTGGTCTTCAAGGTCATTTCCAGCACAAACCATTCTGGAATTCTCAGCCTCGTGGTCTGGGAAGGTGTCCCTGGCATCATCCTGGGTTTTTTTAACTTCCAGTGGCTGATTTCACCTGAGCCTCCTCCCCGAGGCAGGTGTTGGTGATGCTCGGTCTGCAGCTGGCTCAGCCTGGAGTGGATTCTTCTCCATGAGCCCTTCCTGGTTTACACTTTCCATAACTGGTGATAAGAATTGATGCCATTAATGCTGCCTCCAAGCTGCTTGATGCCCTGACCACTTGGTGAACCCAGGGGACTGACTTCCATGCCCCAAAATGCAAAAAAAATGATGTTTTTTTAAGGTGTGGGCGCAGAGACAGGCTTTGTCTCTTACCTCTAACAGCATGAATAACATGCTCTAAAGATGGCTAAGAAAAATCAAATGTTACCTCTAATTATGCAAATTGGGAACCAAACGAACTATCCCTTATCCTAGGGGTGAACAATAGCACCTTTTTCCTCATGTAAAGGCATGAGACAAGGAGTTTATCATTAATTCCTCTCCAGCAGAGCTGGCTGTCAGCAGGGCCCCTGAGGCAGCTCTCAGCACTCCCTGTGGAGCCCTGCAGGATTCTGGAATGGCCTGATCCCTTCCCAGTGCCAGCAGGACCTGGCCTTGCCACGAGGTCTGCAGGGGCACTGGAGGCAGAGCAGTCCCTGGGGATGAATTCTGACCCATAGCAATCCAGAGCAGGTATCACCAGGGGTGTGTGGTGGGCACACCGTGCTCCTGCCAGGGAAGATGCTTCAGCAAGGACAGAGAGGAACCTGACCCACCCCACAGCCTCAGCATACAGCTGGTTTCCAGTCTCACTCCCTCCAGGATTTTCCTCCACGTTCTTCCATCCATTTTCACACCTTGCTATCAGCACGAGAATTACTCTGCACAAAAATTCCTTGCCACAAGGCACGGGTTCTTGTCAGAACCCCTGCACCATAGTGAGGATCCTGGTCCAGCAGCAAAAGCAACCTGAAGGAAGGATTTGGGAGCTCCCTGTGCTCAGCACAACCCCAGGGACTCTGACTGTCACAGTCCTCAGAGTTGACCACAAATAAGCTCCAAAAAGGAGAAAAAAAAGGCAGGATCTAAAGGCAGGGAGTAAGAGCTGAAGTTTCTGCCATGCTACAAATCATGTTCCCCACCTGTGACTGGTTTGGGGGGAAGAACAACATTTTGGAGGCAGCTGTGGGGTGTTTGGGCTGTCAGACTGTGCCCACTGTGCCCTTGGACCTGCTGGCAGAGGAAGAGTTTAGTGTGGAGAAGGGAACTTAAAGGCAGGAAAGAGGTTGAGAGAGGAATTGTTCAGCCTGGAGGAGCTCCAGGGACACCTCAGAGCCCCTTCCAGGGGCTCCAGGAGAGCTGGAGAGGGACTGGGGACAACGGATGGAGGGACAGCAGGCAGGGAATGGCTGCCAGTGCCACAGGGCAGGGCTGGATGGCAGATTGGGCAGGAATTGTTCCCTGCCTGCAGGCTGGGCAGGCCCTGGCACAGGGTGCCCAGAGCAGCTGGGGATGCCCCTGCATCCCTGGCAGTGTCCCAGGCCAGGCTGGACATTGGGGCTGGGAGCACCTGGCACACTGGGAGGGGTCCCTGCCAGGGCAGGGGTGGCACTGGAGGGGATTTTGTGCTCCTTCCAACACAAACCCTTCAGGGATTTTGTGAATCCAAGAGCAGACACCCAGGGTCCAAAGGGCATGTTTGGACATTTTCTCCCCCCGTGTCCTGCTCTGTGTGCAGAGGGCCTTTTTGGCCTGAAACTTGTGCTGTGTCATAGGAATCCTGTCCTGCTTTTTGTTACCCAGCACACGAGAAGGGACGTGGAGAAATGAGCCAGGCAACAACTGTTTGGTGTAAGGTGTTCTTCTGCAAGCTGGCTCTCAGCTGGAGGCAGTGGCTGGCCCCTCTCTGGGCACAGCATGTGCTGCAGGAGCTGCCTCTGCCCTCTCCATGAGGCACATCCCAAAATCCTGCATGAACATCCCTGCTCTGCCCTCCTGGACCAACCCTGGCTCCCTGGAGAGGAGGCTGAGCTGAATGAGCAGCCAAGAACAACCCCCCCAGAGCAGATTCTGGGTTTCTGGTGGCAAAGCCCAGCTCAGGGCTGGGAGCAGTGGGAAATGCTGCTGCTCACAGGAATGTTAAAATACTCCTTCTGTGCACCTCAGAGAGATTTACCTTGACAGGACTGCACAAATGTGAAACTGATGCCGATGCTATCCAAACAATGTCTGCTCTTAAAGGACATGACTGACAGAGTGTTGCCTCCTATTTGTGTGGTGAGGTGAAGGTTTCTGCCAGCAGTTAAGTGCTGCAGCACACAAACAACCCTCAGCTGAGGGCTGCATACACGAGTTTTGCATTTGCTACAAAGGTTGTAATGAATTGCCCTCTTGAAAGCTGTCGCTTTGCACGTAGCATCAGATGGCATTCCATTCAAAATTAAAAGGAAAAAATAGAATTTAAAAAATCCTTGAACTACATTTTGTTTACAGCACGATATGAATTCCTGGTGAATGTGGGGAAAAAAAAAAAAACCAACTTGGTGAGAATCAAAATAGACAAGCTGTGTCTCAGTGAGATTTGCTGTTGGTAGATCACTCTTGGGTAAGAGGCTCAGGTACAACCAGCCACTGGAAGTTAAAACATCCAGGCTGATGCTAGCTGCATCTTCCCAAACAAGGCTGAGAGTCAGCCCCAGAATAGTTGAGGCTGAAGAGAGGCTAAAGCCCATCCCTTTTCACCCCTTCCCACTGCCCCAGGTTGCTCCAAGGACTGTCCAGCCCAGCCTGGAACACTCCCAGGGATCCAATCCAACAGGAATTTTTACATGGAAGGACCCAGAACAATGTCTGTTCACAACAACCTCTCCTGGCAGGTGTGAGCCCGGCCTCCAGGGCGTGCAGGGTATGGGTGTGTGTGAACAACACCCCACTGACCAGACACCAGCTCCTGTTCCCTCGGCACAGCTCAGGGAGCATTTCTGGCACCAGCCCATCCACCACGGGCACAGCAGAGCAGAGCAGAGCCTTCCCCCAGCCCCTGAGAGGCTGGAAATGCCCTGCCCCATCTGTGAGGCAGAGATCTATCTCAGAGCTACAACACAAACTCCAGCTCTGACAGCTTTGGGGTGCTACCAGCTGAAAATGTTTTATTGCTCATAAACGTGATCGCACCCTTGGTTCCTTTGGGATCCCGTTTGATTCTGGGCAATCCCTTCCAACAAAAACTGTAAATTCCACATCACTGTAGGGCTGACTAACCAAGTATGAAATTCTTTGAAAATGTAACAAAGCTGAAGTGAAGACAAGGGCTTGTGCTGGGACACTCAAAAGGTGTGTGCACCATGTACAGCCCTTGGATGCTGGAAGAACAACAGGGTCAGGCAACAAAAAGTGCATTTTTCGGTGCAGGTCTGTCCATAATTTTCTTTCCAGTAGCTTGTAAACCTTAAGGCAAGCACTCACAGGAACACACAGTCTAGCTTGTAACCTGTGTGTGACAAAACCACTTTGGCACTGGTTCAGGACCAGGATTTGCTCTTGCAAATAATTCATCTGCGCTCCCTGTTGCGAGCATTATAAACTATTCTGACACTCGTGCTGCCAGCTAAGGAAAGGTTGTATTGCCTCAGGTCCTGTCAGAAGCTCCATTTCCTCACTTGCAAACCCAGCCCAAACGTTGTGCCCAGCTCTTGCAGTGCCTGGCAGGGCAGCTGTCAGTGAGGAAGAAAGAAAATGGCACAGGAGAGAGAAAGGGAAAGTTTTGAAACCTTGCTGGTGACCACAGAGATCTGCTGAGCTCGGGGAAACTCACACACAGCACTGGACACTTGCTGTGACCTTGTCTCCAAACTTTGGGGACCTAAATGAGACAGCAAGATTTGAAAATACAGCAGACACTCCACTATTGCATTACCGTGGTGATCAGCAGAGCATTAAAGGACTGGTGTGCAAAGGTGGGAAAGAGGCAAAATGAATCTCCTTGTTGTGCTCCTACAGTTCAAAAACACAGACAACAGAAATTATTACATGTGTAACTTTAAAACAGCTATGCAGGCGATGCCAGCTGAGATTTGGTGGAGCACGAGGGAAATAAATAACAATGACTTCCAACCCAGAGCCTGGACAGACCATTGCTGAAGTCCCTAGGAACCTTTTTAAGGGACACTGAAGATTCAGCTCCTTGTGCTGAGGATGTAGCATGATCAGGGTGAAGTCACTGACCCCAGGAGAAGCTCAGAGGAGAGGTCCTTGCAGCCCCTTAGGTTCTGGTGTGCATTGTGTTGATGCTCCCTAAAATTCCTCTAAAAGGGGGGAAATGATTCTTCATGTTTTAGTTCTTGTATTTCCCAGATGCGGTGCTGCATTGTGTATAACTCTGAAACCCACACAGATTGTCAGCCAGCTCTCCTGTCACAGCTCAGGCACACACAACAATCCTTGGACACCCAGCAACCAAGGGCACCGCTGCAGCCTCGCCCTCAAACGTGCAAACGCAGAGAACGGAGGGGAGAACCGAGCAGGTGGGACTGCAGAACTGGGCTGCACTGGCACTAGAACCTGGCAGGGTGGGACTGCAGAACCTGGGGCTGCAATGGCACACTGAACCCCAACCTGGGAATGGAGCAGAACTGAGCAAAGGGTGAAATCTCCTGACACGGGGTCCATCCTGGCTGTAGCCATGGCCAGGCTCTGGTACTGCCCAAGGTGTGAAGGGATTTTAATAAATTCCTAATTTAATAAATATCTACTTTATTCCTTCAACTCTGCCCAGCCTCTGCTCCAGGTGGCCTCTCCAGGCATCAGGGTCCACCCCTGCTCCTGCTGCCACCAGGACAGGGCTGTGCCCACCCCAGGTAGGGGGACAATGCAGAACACATAGCAGCAGCAGAGGGAACATCCCAAGACACCTTCACACCTGGGGAATGTAAAATCCAGAGCACTGCTGGAGTGTCCACTGAAGTAGGGGGGATTCCCCTCTAGTGACAAGGAGCTGCTGTACAGAGGAAAGTTTGCATTTATTTAAATTTTTACTTAAATGAAGTTTAAATTGAAGTCCTTTAGATTACAGGATGTAGGGCTTTTCTAAAAAACCTTGTTCTAAAAAAGCTTGTTTTCTGTTGAGCAGCCTCCTTCATCATCAGGAGGAAGAAAGAGGATGAGATGGTTGTAGCACATGGATGAGAAGAAGAGAAAAGAAAGCATATTGCAACTGTTAAAAATGGGAGGAAAGGTACATCCTAAGGAAATCAGGGGGAGATTTTTGTCTCACTGCTGGGGAAAAGGGAGGAAGGAAAGCTGCAGTGTGATGGCTTGTGGGACAGACCAAAAGTATCATCAGCCACAGATCCCTCCTAAGCCTTAATTGCTTCTCAAAAAAATGTGTCAAAAGGCTTACACAGATTTAGTTTGCAATTTAATTAAGGGATTACTGAAGTTTTCTTTTCCTTTGTGGGAGCTATTAAGCATAGGAACTTGCCTAGAAGATCAGCTCATTTAACAGAGCTACCTAATTGCATAAATGGAGCCTTTGCTTAGGCCAAGTACTGCAAACACAGCCAGTATTTCACTTTATGCAGAAATTCTTCTCAGTGAGGTGAGGTGAACTCAGGGTGGGCATAAAACACAGCAAAGGGAGGACACGAACCAGACAGCAGCTGTGGGGAGCAGGGAAACTGTCCTGTCTGCAGAGTGACAGCCTCAGCACTGGGAATCTTATTGGGAATGCTGGCTTGGGGACACCTTGGTGTTCTGGACCTTGCATTATTAAAACTGAATTACTTTGAGATCAGTTTGAGGGGGGGGGGGGGGTCACGAAAGAAAGGAAAAATAAAAGACTAAATTACAAACTACAAACTGCATTACTCCCTGGCGAAGCATTTTGTGGGCAGGCTGGCTTAAACCAGGACAAAAATGCTGTTTTCCTTAATTACACCCTGTCCCCTCCTCCTGCTCCCTCCTGTCTGCCCAGTGTGGAGCCCTGGGGGCTGTCCCAGCTTTGGGGCAGCCCTGGGGAGCTGGAGCAGACCCTGCCCTGTCCCCAGCCCTGGGGGGACAGCAGCAAAATGAGCCCTGAAGAGGAACTTGAGTGTGTGCTCACACCAGGCTGGGGATGCTCTGCACACCCCAAGAATCAATTCCTACAGCTCTGTGCAGAGAGCAAAACGCAGGGAGGAACAATTGGATACGTAGGCAGAGGGAAAAGCTCAGCTCTCGGCTGAAACTTTTATTTAGTGTTACATAAGAGTGAGATAATTATATCTAGCAATCTTCATTTTTGAATTCACCCTAGATATTGGGGTTGTTATGATGCAGAAAAAACCCAAATTTGATTTCTACTTCCTTATTGCTGATTATGCACTTGAAATTTGCTGTGTGTTGTGTTTTCCAACCCTGTCTTTCCCAAGGATCAGCCTTCCTCCTACAGCACGTTGCAAAGTCATAGAAAGTGACTGCTTAAAAAATAAAAATAAAAGGTTAAAAATTCTATTAACATCAGAAATATTTTCCGTTATTGTTGCTAGGGGCAGCTACAAGTATTTTAAATAAAAACAACCTTATAACACCTGAAGAAACAGTTTTACTTACTCTCAAGGAAACATCTGGAAGAAGAGCAATAAAAAAATTTACAGATTCCTTGCAGGTGCGAAAGAACACAAATATTTGAAAACTATAAACATTTTAAGTGTGTCTCTCCAGTTCACTTATGGCTGAACCAATCCAGTTTCAGACAATACCTCACAGCCTGGCCTGAAAGGACTTGCATCTCAAATGAAGCTGATTGTTTTAGAAATTCCTAAAGATTTTTAGGAAGTTAAGAAAATATCCTTTGCTTTCCACTTGTCCCTAAGTCTAGGCAGGGGAAAAAGTCTAGAATGCAGTGAAGGAAGTCCCACTTCTCTCTGTGCCACACATTCCACTAAACCTCTATTTCCCTACAAAACATGAATTTATATCAGAACTACCATGACAGTTCCACCAAAATTATTTAATCAAATTAGCAGTATTTGCACTCAGAGTAGAAATACCTGGATAATTTACTTTCAGGTACCAATGAATACCAAACATTAATTCCATCGCAGGAAACGCGCTTTTTGTTAAACCTGACTCAGCTGACATTTCAGTGATCCCTAAATTGGTTTATGCACCTTGTAAACTTCTGTGTTAGCAAATTCATGTCACTTCTATAAATACCTCCAGAGAACTATGAAGAAAAATCCCCTGGAGGATTCCCTCAGTGAAAGATGTTGTCTGGCAGCAACAGAGGTAATTGCTCCTGGTAATGAATTTTGCTTTGCACGTTCTACAATATTTTTTTTTTTTAAATAACCAAACACAAAGAGGCCAGGACTGCACCCAGCCCTCTTCTCCCTCCCTCTCTTCCATCCAAGGGCTCTGCCAGGTTTTGCTGCTCACCTGAGGTCTGAAGGCAACACCTTCCAGAGAAAGGCATGTTTCTCTGATGAGAGCAGGGGGAACAATGATAAAGCTCAATGAAGGGATAAACACTGCCTTTAAAATAAGGATGAAAGCCATGAAGTGCAGAGCCTTACAGGCAGACTGTGCCTGTATGTACAGCACAAAGCTGCACTTCTCACTTCTCCATGTGCAAGGAGCAGAAGCCAATACCCTCTGCAGGCTTCCAAAAACTTTAATATTTAAATATTCCTTTGTGAAGGCATCCCAAGACTAGAATGAATTCCCACTATCACCAGGCACCATCTAACACAGGCCACTCCTCTTTTGAGGATCAAACCTGTTGACTCGGCACACAGACAAACTCTTACTACTCTCATTTAAAAATAAGGTACATCTCTAAGATGATCCCACTAACCAAAGCTGTACTTCACATTCCTTTGAAGATGAAGATTAGTGTGCTGGGACTGAAGACAATAAAAGAATAATTAACAAGAAAGACAAGAACAGCTTCACAGTTCTGTTTGAGAAGTGTGACAAAGAGAGAACCCCCAACACAAGCACAGCAGGAGGAATGAAGAAAATAACCTCTCACAGAAGTAAGGGTTTTTCCTGTTTACCAGTAAGTTTTTGTTTCTTTAGACCTCACTCAGTGTCCCTAGGCTGAGGAGGAGGGTCTGTCTGTCTGTCTGGAATATCTCCTGCTCCACAAATGGTCCCAAGGAAGCCCTGGGTTCCTGTGGACACAAAGCCCAGACAGAGCTGCACTGTCCCTGCCCTGCCTCACCAGAGATGTGCCCCAAACCCAGCAGCAAACACAGCAACACCCTCCCATCCTGACAGCACTCCACCTGCCTGCCAGGGATTAGACAGCAGTGAATAAAGCATTGCCCTCAGTGCTTATCTGCCACAAACCTCCCTGGGGCAGCCAGAACAGCTCCCCAGCCGACTGAGCAGAGCTTGCAGTGTGACCACAGACATCACAGCCTCCACAGCAGGAGCAGCCCAGCAACACCAAATCCACTTCCCCAGGCTTAACTGCAGCTCTCCATTTCTCTCACTCCACCCAGGTCTTTCTTCCCTTCCTTGTCGGAGCACAGTCTGAATGCTCCCTCGAGGCTGGGGACTAAAAGTGCACTTAGCACAAAAAGAATTTGGCAGTGGCTCACTCATTCTCCCTGATGACATAGGCCAGAGTTCTTCAGACCCACAGCACTGCACCTGTGCACGTTAACAGCAGAGCAGAGCGTTTGTTACAGCTTGGAGAAACACACACCTGCAGGCATACCTCAAAGATGGAATTTCCCTCCTCAGCTGCTCCAGTTCACTGCAGAGTCTGGCAGGAGAATCTCCCATTGATCCCGGCTGCCTGAGTGGAAAGCAAACTGTTTGTTTAACTGATGTCCTGCCTCCCGAAGAGCCTGGAGAGAATTGTTTGTTTAAGGTTAGCAGCTGCCTGTGACTCGTGAAGAAATCACCCTCTTTTCTGCATCCCTTCAGGAAGGGGCTGCTCCCACAGGGCCAGTCCTTCAGGGACAAACCCTGCCACCAAACTGCTCCTGGGGAGTCACTCTCCCTGCTCAGGGGTGGGCTCCTCAAGCCCACCACATTATTTTTGCAATACTTCAGACTATTTCCTGAGATTTAAGCACACCAGCATCCAGCATCATCGTCCGTTTTCCCAGCAATGTGTTTAGTCTGGTTACTTGTAGGGAAAAACCCACTTGGATATCACATTCCCATTTGAAGTTTGGCTGTGGTAACTGGAAATCTAAAAACTGAGAAGCTCTTCTGATTTTTTCAGCTTCACTTTGCCCTAGACAGAGCACTGGGGATGCCAGCTGCACACTCTGAATCGCCCCTTTCACTCACCCTTACAATACCCCAACATTATTTTGGGAATTAAGTCTTTCTCCAGACTATACCAGACACGGGAATGATCAGGAAAAAAGGGTACTCTAAAAAAATCTGTGAATTTTTAATGCATTAATATTGAAACAAGTAAAAAACCTCTCTTTATAATATCCACTGTTAGCAGTGGCTGGTTGTACAGCAGAGTTGAGACTCCACTACCATTTTCCCAACACACACAAATATTTCTTCAGAAATTGAAGTACAGTAAAGGTGAAACACATTATTTTATTGAATAAAAAATTTACCTTATAATTTACCAATAATTTTTTCATGGTTCTTAAACAAATTAAATCCAATCCCCATAGACAGTGTGCCATCAAGGAAAAGGGCAAAAAGGAAGGGATGTGGAGAGAGAAAATTACAACTGATGCAGCATCTGTGATCTCTCAGAAAGCAAAAATGTCAGCTCAGTGCACCTGAACTACACCATGATAAAAACCATTAGTCTCCAGACATGTATTTTGCACCTCCAGTATCTTCCATCTTTAACCATGATTTGAGGATTAAAAACTGTCCTTTCTTTCATCCTCAGGTTCACACAGATTTTTCCATTTCTGTAGCTCCTGAGAGTCATTTATCTTCCATGCTTCAGCAAAGGACTTCATTTTTTTCCTGTGGGAGAAAAAAAAAAAAAAAAAAAACCCTAATCAAAATACAGACACATTTTTAAGTGAAGCACATCAAACCCTGAAAGTCCTACAGTCATCTGCAAAATTTTATACACAGTCCAAAATAGTACAGCTCAAAATGTTACATGATCTTCAAACAACCAGTTAATATTTTCTAAGATACGTGCTCCTGCTGTAGGTCAGCCAACAAATTAATTTCATAACTGACTTACAGCACCAGCAGCAGGAGGTGTGCACTCCTTTATATTGAGAATGTGTTTTCTTTTTTTATGATCCTGCAGATACAAATTTGTACGAACTGAATAATGAAAATTAAATAGGGCTGCCTACAATGCTGTTTATTTCCTTTAACAATTTGTCCTTACCATTTGTTTCTTTACTTTTGCCAGTTGTACACTGGTATTTCCAATTAGCACAAGCCACTGCATTACTTTTCCCTATTAAAGTGTTATGTACCTTCAAATGTTTTTATTGTGCTTCATTAAGAGGGGATGAAAAACGTCGTTAGGCGCCCGAGCACTGTCAAGTTTCAAAGTTTGCACCTATAAATAATTAGTAGTCAAAATGTTCTCATGCAAAATTATCCTGTCAGGATTAGGTAAAGCCATCAGACAAGATCTTGGTTCATTATGTTCCTAAGGGGCTATCTGGATTTTGCTCATAGGACTGCCACAGAAAATAACAGCAAAAGAAAAAAAAAAAAACCCTGTGAAAACAGATATGAATACCAAAACTGTGCATGTAATGTTACAGGATTTACAAATCCATTATGCCACTTGATACACACAGGAATTTTCATAACTTGTCTAATATAAAAGGTACAAACACCTCTGAATGAAAATTGGGTATCAGGGAAATGTTAAAATCCCCAGAACTTTCAGTAAAATTCTGGGTGTTTGTGAGGACAATCGAAATATGTTATGAATATTTATTTTCAATTTAAACCAGAAGAGGAATGTCCACATTTCCTTCTACACTTCAGTACTCAAGGACAATTTCAAGTTCCAAAGTAAGTAATAAACACTCCCTAAATTAAAATTATTAGTATTTTCACTACCACTGATGAAAACATAGGTAGGTACTATAGAAGGAAATAATTTTGAAAAAAAAAACACAACCTTTTCATGTTCACTATTCTCTCCAATTCCTTTGACTTGTGAGCAGCTTTATTCAAGATTTCTTCAGGAATATCTGCCAGTTTGGCAACATTTAGCCCATAACTCCTTGCAGATACTCCTTTAGTTATTTGATAAAGAAAAGTGATAAATTCGGGATTCTCTTCCACTTCAGATCCTAGAAAAATAAAACCAAAATCAAAACCTCCTCTATGTGGCAAATACATCAGTCCCCTCTCCTGATCAGCTTACAAGGTAAGCAGATAATACAATACAAAGAATTATTCAGGGGAAAGGTTAATGGCAAATACCAATGGCAAGTCATTTAAAAAAACATTAAAAAATTCTATGATTATTCAGCGAACGGGCGTTTATGACGTCTCTTAAAATTCAAGAACTGTGACCATCATGTTTCAGAACAGTTTCCAAACAACCAAACGTGTTTTTTTTGCATAGAGTGCTAAATCTTGGGGCTGCTTGACACTGTAGGATGAAGACACTGAAAGTACACAATGTTAAATTAGGCAGCCCCGCTGAAATGAAATCCATGGGAGCTACAAAACACATCCTGCTCGTGAAGCCCCATAAATAGCAAATGTTTTCAGTCAGTTAGATCTTTCAGAGAAGGAGCTGCCATATGTTTGATCCCTAATCCCTCCTCTCTAATCCTTTGTGTTTGGCTGCTGTGGGAAGTTGGATGCTGGGATGGGCAAATCTTTCACCTACCCCAGCTCAGATATCCTCCTGAAACACGTCAAGGAATGGATATCCAGTTTCCAACCCCACTTAATTAAATGTGTGACTGGAGTGAGAGAGGGTGCATCACGGTCAAGTGAGGTGGAAATTGTCACACTGACGTCTTGGGATTTTAGCTGTTGTATTTTTCATGTATTTGTAAATACAAATAGTTCCTGTAGTTGTTTATTGCAGAACTCCAAAGTCCACACTCAGTGTTCAGCTGCTGCTTTCCCATTTGGGGCAGACACAGCAATTCCTCTCCAGGCCTGGCACTCAAGGACACCTCACTGCCTCAGGCCCTGAGAGATGGAAACAAAAGGGACTTGGGGGGCAGCAAACTTGGGGTGAATGACTTCATTACCTGCAGCTGGGATTGGGAGATTAACCCCCAAGATGGCCCAAATTTATCAAAGTGTGAAACCCCTGACCCCTGCTCCATTTTGGGTGTCGGCCCTGAGGGACTTTGCCTGAGATGGACCTGAAGGCCTTCAATAAACACAGCTGGGTTTATTCCCTTAACTCTGTCTGGCCTCTGGTTTTGGGTAGCCCCAAAAAGGCAATCACCAGCAGTGTTCCTCTGTGCCTGATCCTCCCTGAGAGCCACACTGACCTCTGTGCTGTCCGGAGTCCTCCTGGTTGAGCAGGAAGGCCATGTGGTAATTACCCACGGCCTGTGGGTACAGCTGCTGCAGCTCGCACACCGAGGGGTAGTGGGTGACAAACAGCGTCAGCGCCTGCACCTGCAGCACACAGGGAACACCTTTTGGCCCTGCTGTGACAATCCCCAAGCACACAGCCCGTGTTCTCTCCCCACATCCCTGCGCCTTTCCTCCGAGGCTGCGTCCGGGCAGCCTAGCCGCACCACAGGCACTTACATCCCTGATAAAATGCTCCAAGGTGGCATAAGCTATGGCAATGCCATCGTGGGTGCTCGTGCCTCGGCCCAGCTCATCCAGGATCACCAAGGACCTCGAGGTGGCTTTCCTGATGATCTCAGAGGTGTCTGTCAGTTCCTCCATGAAGGTGCTCCGGCCTTTGTAGATGTTGTCGGCAGCGCCCATTCTGCACAGAGCGGGACACAGAACACAAAGAACTCACTACAAAAGCCAGCTAATGCTGGGAAAAGAATAACCCCGGGGATGAAACCATTGCGTTACGAATCTCTGGTTGCTGCTCCAAACTGAGGAGATCAATCCAGGTAGAGCATTGTCCTTCCAGAGGAGTTTCCCGGCACACGCTTCTCCCACCCTCACAAACAAGACAAAGGGAGCCTGTTTTTCCCTCAAAAAGAGCCCTGGGACTTCAGTCAGCTCACAAGAACGCCATCAGACGTAGCTGTGAAGGTGAATTTCCCTCCTTTGGTACCGTATGGGTTTCTAATGCAAACAATTCCCAAAAGCGTCCAATAGTGGCATTCCTGTGACCAGGTGCATCCAACAGCAGAGCAGCGACGTCCTTCAGGCAGTAACTAAATAACCATTATTTCCCTTAACTTCACCATATACAATCTTAACTAGCCTGCTTAAACAAGACTTTGAGGGGTTTTTAGAGTTCTGTCCTCATTCTGTTGAAACACAACTCCTAGCAGGTGAGCTCCACACTCAAATTCCCCCACATTCCACACAACTCTTCGAGCTCTGATTCAGATCCATGAAACCCTCAACCCTCTCTCAAATTGTGAATTTGTGGTCTACATCTGAGGAACGTGTTGTTAGTCCACTCTGGTCTTCCCTTTCCCTGCAGCTTTCCTTACCCGTGCAAAGTAATACCCATTCTATACTGAAGAAAGAGCATTTCTTTTATGCACTTCTGTTTCTGAATTATATTAATTGCATTAGAACATCCTTTCTGAGACAGGCCATCACGACCAAGCCACTGAGGAGGGATGTAAAACTGGATTTATTCACTCTTATCAACCAATATATAGTTACATACAAGCCACACTGATTTAAGAAAACTGATTCATGGGTTTAGTATATTGTATTTCCAGATTTAACAGATGGCCACAATATTTAGAGCCAATCAGAACCTTTAAAGAGAAGCCCAATACAGCTTTTTTTTTCAGTCTGTCTTTTGTAAAGTCTCTATTATAATTGCTTCTGTTACTTCCTGAGGCAGCACTAACATAAAAGTAATTTTATGAAGATCTTAGTCATAAGAGTACTTGACTAAAACCAAGCAGGCTGGGCCCAGTAAAACTATGTTTTCTCTGGTCCTTGCCCCGAGAATCTCTCATGGTCTCACACATAACTGCATAATAAGCAAATCTTCAGTTTTAAATTAACTTCTTTTGGTTGGAGGTGGGCTTGTGAGAAAACTGAGTTTTTATTTGAGTGTGTGCTTAAAAACACACACACACTCAAGTTACACTCCCACATACCCCAAAAGACAGGTAATTCTGGCCCTAAGCTAATCCAACTGTACCTGATTTTTCTCTGAATAAAATTTATAACTCAAGAAAATGAGGTACTGTGAAATTAACATTTTATTAGGCCACTTACTGCTGTAATCCTTCCAAATGCTGGGTTAGGAATGATGAACATTTTAGTGAATTTCTCACAGTGCCCCCACCACCCCTGTGGCCCCTTCCCCAGCTTGGATCAGGCACCAAGTTCTGCTGTAAAATCAAAAAAATCCCCCTTATTGCACAGATCCACAGAGAACAGGGTAGCTTAGGCCTGTTTTAACACTATTAACTGCAAATACATTAATCAGAATGACAAATACTTTTTTATGTTTGAACAATCTCTGGCTCTTTAATGAACCCCACAATTACTGGCGTTATTTTCACATTGCTTATTTGGTTTTTTCTTACAGGGACAACATCTCACAGGCTGTCTGTTGTGTGCCTGTGATGATTACACACAGAGTTGCCATTTTTCCCTGGGACTGTATCATTTCCACAGAGCCCACAAAATATTTTGGCCTGTTTTGCATCTAATTTGCATTCACAAAAATAATTTTATGAACTTCCTCACTAAATGCTCAAGATACAAAGAGAAATTAGTATTATCTTTCTCTTCTTGTTAAAGACAGCTGGAAAAGAAGTCTTCCTTTCTAACATCTTAAAACATTCAAATCCAACTTGAGCTTAACTACAGATTGAAAAAAAAAGTGTATTTTTAAATGACATAAAACCTCCTAAATGTCATCCTTTGAAAACAGATAAAATGTTCTTTCTGCCTCTGTCCCTTACACTGAGAGAATTACATTTGTTTTTTGAACATACATGCTGAGCACTATTATCCCAGAAATAAGCAGGAATAACTGTTTTAGTGTGGATGACTGCATTTATAAAACCAACAGTTAATTTGCAGGAAGGCATTTCTCCCTAAATTTATGCTCTATTATTCCAGATACAATAAAGTTGTTGAGTCACAAAACCTATTGCTTAAACAACCTTTTTTTTAGGGTTTATACCTTTTTTGGTTGGTTTTTGGGGGGGTTTTTTCACATTTAAAACAGCCATAATAAACCCCACCACACTTCTCCAGGATTCAGTGGCTTTGATTCCACATTTTAATGCAGATCTCCTCCTAAATGTTTTTATACATTAAAACATTTAATTCTTCCTCTCCCATCCTGCCCACGAGGAATGTGCAGACAGGCAGTGTGAGCAGTGTCTCTTTGGATCCATCACTCCTCAGCAGAGGCAATTTGGCTGGAAAACACTTGTTTTAATGTCTCTTTGACAGCCAACCAAATCTTGCAAAATTAAAAGTTCTTCATCTTATGGTGTTCAACACATTTATTATGCAAACTAAAAAAAAAAAAAAAAAAAAATAATATAAATAAAAAAAAAAAAGAGGATGGATTATCTCTTTTCAGTGCTCGGTTCAAGTAGCAAAGATTCCTGTCAAAAGCCTCAGAAAAAAACAACAGAGAGCAACAGAGAGGCAATGTTTTGTAAATTAATTTTCAGAGGGTAAATTAGAGGATATAACTGTGCTACCTCTCATAAGAAGTTATCCCACATGCTCTTAGAGCTGGCTTGGTTTTAAGACCACAGTGTGGGCCCCTGGAAGTTCATTTTTCTTTTATTTTACCTCACAGAGTTCGTGAAAATGAACAAGCAGCCCAGGAGCTCACAGGGGCAACAAAACCCAGCTGCATTCCACCATGTGAATCCCACAAAACAAGGCTGCAAAGCCATTCCCCAGAGCCTTAATTTCACACAGCTGCCAACAGCCCAGTGCTACTTACTGATTCCTGCTCTGTAGAACACTTGATGCTGGGAAAAAAAACCCCAAACTTAAGCTACGTTTTCCCACTGACTTTAGTAACATCCTTCTGAGTTTAGAAGCTAAAATACTTACTGCAAAAATGGAAGCTGTTGCAGAAGAATAAAACTAATTCAAGAACAATTAACATTAAAAGAAAATGACTCTTTTCCCCAAGATTAAGGTGTAGAACACTCTCAGCACCAACAAAAACCACTTTCTGTGATTCAAAGATAACACTGAGAACACCATGAATAAAATAAATTCATAATGTAACTTCACAATTCCACTCACTCCCTCACACAACCCCCCTTTGAAATGTCATTTCAAAGATCACTGCATTTGCACAGGAGCGATTTAAATTAAAATAACCAGTTTACAGAAAAGGGAGGATTAGATGTGCTCTTGCCTCGCAGTTCACCCCTTTCCTGGCAGGGTTCTCCACAGCCTGTCTGTGCTCAGCAGAGCAGCATGGTCAGCCAGGGCAGTGGGGACAGGAAGCCCACCAGGGATGGGCAGGACAATGGAGATGTATTAAGTAATTTCTCGGGAGATTGCATGTGTAAATTTGTAACAGCTCACTGGCAAGAAAATAATGCTTCACACTCCCCCACAACCTACTGGTACATCGTCCTCTTCACTTCCATCAAGATCTCACTGATGCAAACCAAAAACTGACAGTAAGAAAAATAATTTACAGGAACTGTAATTACAGAATTAGGGGGAAAAAAAGAAGTGAGACAGAAAGCATGGCTATCAGGATAGTTATTATTTCTGCATTATTCATGGGTGACTTCTGAGGAGTGTGCCGAGTTACGTGGATGATGACAGGGAATCAAAGGATGCTCATGACACAAACCTGTTTTCAGTCTAGGTGCACACGTGTTCAAGCATTTCTACAACTGCTTATCTGCAAATTTAAATGAAGATAATACCAATGGTATGCTCCTTAATTTAGGAGAACAGCTTTGAGAAGCCTGACAGAATGCATTCAACGTAAAATACATTTTTGTTTTGTAATTATTGTGGATATGTGATACTCTCAGTCACTGAGAGATTAAGAAGATACTAAATTACTCTGAGGGATAGAAACTTTGCATTATCCTAGAAAGAAAAGCGAGTCCAAAGTTATTTCAATATTCAGTTTCATGGTGGTTTTTATATCTTTTTTCCCCTTCTCAGTATCACTAGGTAACTGAAGCAGCCAGAACAAATAATCACTGAAATCCTCCTTTCCTTCTAGGGCTGGCTCACAGGGGAATGCTGCACACACCAGCACCCCAGCGTTTTAAAAGAAACATTTCCAACAGGATTAACTTTCAAGATATGAAGTGCATTGATTTGTTTTTTGTTTTGTTTTGTTCTGAAAGCCAGAGGAAAGAAAAACACCCACGGACTGGATCTTTCCAAAAGCTTGAGCTGGACTGAAAGGACAGGTGGCCCTGAACTGTGACAATAGAATCCCTGTAAGTCAATGCAGGCCCTGAATGACAAGAGGTTACCAGTGCTCCTCATTCCTGAACACTCCTGGACTCCTGGATATTCCAGAATATTGTATTGTTATTACAATATTCTGTAGTAATAACAGAAACCCAGTTATTACAAAAGGTATTTTTAAGTATTTACAGGTAGTGTTACATTACCTAGCAAGGAGCACCCAGTAATTTTGCTTTCTGAAATTCACCAGGGATACTCCCAGTAACATTTGAACTCCTCAAAAATAATCATTACAATGCTTAGGGCAAACACATCACCCACTCTTAAATTATCACTGTGAATCTTACTGATGGTCAGGAGTAAAACCAACTGGTGAGTGCGAACGTTTTGCTGAAGGATAAATTATAGGAGCAGATACTCAAATTAGGGTGTTTCTTCGAGAGTATCCATATTATCCTGAAAAAGGTGAAAAAAGGGAGACCAATCAAAACCCTCAAACAGGCACAGGTTTGCAGTCACTGCAGTGGGACACCAGGGAGGGAACTCAAGGTAATTAAGTTAATGTGCATTTGTAGCTGAAGGATTGAGGCCAAGGGGGATTAAAGAGCAGGAACTATAGCAACAGAGTAGGGGCAATGGCTGAAGCACTCAGCACAAGTGAACTTTTCCCCTTTAGACCTGTGGACACCAAGGACAATCCAATTCCAACCGTGACTGGGTCAAGTCCTAGGATGGAAGAGTTTCAGGAAGGTAAATACCACCACTCAGCCTCACTGTCAAACAGCTGCTGGGCTTTGCAGGCAGATTTCCTCTTCTCCTGGCCCCAAGCAGCATCCTGAAAAACCTCTGCACCCGGCAGCAGGTGTGCTGTGATCTCCCTGCGGGTGAATAGCTGCCCTGCACTGGCTGAGATGGATTTCCAGGGCCCCCTTTCAGCCCCTGCACACACAAGGGATGTCTGTACTCTTACTTTACCCCACATGGGGGGCCATGTGTGCACCCCAAAAGCTGCCTGGGTGAATATGACATTGCTCCATGTATGAAAGATGCCAGCCTGACGCTGCAGCTGCGTGTTTCTGTGAAATGAACAGAGACATGAAACCAAATTAGCTACAGATACATGCACAGCCTGGCTTAACTTGTTCCTACAGAGCCACAGAACACTGTCAGAAGCACTTACAGTTCAAACGCACTGTGATACGTCCAAGACACAACTTTGCTAGAAAAAAAATAGAAAAGGAATAATTCTTCGATGTAACAACACTAACTACAACTTTGGCGCTTTTTTTCTGTTTTTTTTGTTCTTTTTATTTTTTCTAATCCAAACCAAAGCTGTCTCCACATGATAAAAAATGGTGCAATGTACTTAATACAGCACCCTGTTCTTCACCAGAAGATGGGAACAATTTACCCCAGAGGTGCAATTACATGATTGATTGTGAGCATAAATGAAAGGCTTAAGTAATTCCTGTTACTCTGGCGGTAAACAAAAATACAATTAAGGAGGAACAAAATGAAACAAATTACTGTGCCATAAAGAAGTAACATTTCTGAAAATTACTTTGGGGCTATTGACAGCTAAAAGTTCTGTTTGTCTGACTCACTGTGCTTTCAATACAGACAATACTTTTTTGGCATGTCAGTATATAAAATTCTCATGTGGACTTGTCATTCACTTGGGATTGCTTTGTGAGAACAGCTCCCTACTTTTCTGCACAATAAATAAATCAATGTGAATGGCACAACCACTAAGCATTACCACATACATACAAAATAAACAAAGATCTGAAAAAGTACCTTTGATTTTTTAATTTTCTGACCATTATCTTTCAGAGTCTAACTGCTCAGGCAAATTGAGACTTTGTTCTGTTTGTTCTACTTTTTTTTTTTTTCTTCTCCAAAGGGAGATGTGAATGATTTAACCATTTATTTTCAAGTTTAAAGAACCTAAAAAACAAAAAAAATCTCTAGAGTTCTGGTCAAAACCAGGTTATGTACAAACAAGTTGTTCAGCTGAGATAAACTCCTCCACAGTTTTGACTCAGCAATCAATCTCTTGGTGATTTCTGTACACACCTGCAGAACCTGCCAAACACTGCTGTCACCTCCCCACTGGTTTCACAGCCTAGATTTTTATGATTATGAAGAAGCTGACTAGATGAATGTCTTCATTTGTCTGAGGTGCTGTGATTTTAACTGGTATTTCTAGGAAAATTTAGCTTCATCATCTTACCCTGTAAGCTTCAAAGAAACCATTAATAGATAAATAAAACGAGGATTTTTTTTTTTTCTATTGACTCTGGTCTTCAGAGTTAAAACAAAAAAAAAAATTCACAAGTGATATAAAAATGAGAGGCAATATTTGCCTATTCCTATGCAAATAGGAACATTTCTAATAATGGATCTTGTTATTTATTTATTATTTCAAATACAACTATTTCCCCCCTCTGCACTTCTCCTGTGCAGCTCCCTCCTGAAAAGCCAAAAAAACTGGCTGAAGAAAATTAAGTGTAACGTGTTACACTTAGTTACAAAAAGTTGAGAATTCATTTTGCCATGAGAGGTTACATCAAAATCACATCCATTAATAGTTAGGAGCATTATTTTGCTTTTGTTCTCATGTGATTTACCTCACTGTGTTGCAAAAAGCACTTGGAAAACATTTTCTATTCAGTTTCCAGTTTGACAGAAACATTCTTTTTCCTGCTTCACATACCCACTCCATCCTGTGCTTTCTGATTTTCTCAGGAATTCTTACAAAATATACTCTTAGCAAGCCCTGGAACATTTTAACCTGAAAGTAAATCTAAAAGTAATCTAAAGTAAATCATGCCATTTTAAGTATCTTTCGAACTTGAAAGATGGTGGCATTTCAATGAAAAGAAATTTTAAAAAAAAAAAAAAAACAAGCATCCCAAGTCAATTGCCCCACTGCTTGCAGGTATTCATACAATATTTGCTTTCCATCATGAGTTTAAACCTTACTGAAATTTGTGATAATGCCAGAGGTACGTACATTTCATCCAGTTAAAATAAAATGTTTGTCTACTTGTTTCTTTCAGCTCCACACACTTGTGAAACAGTAATATGACTCTGTCAAGTTGTCAGAATTAAATAGCTGTAAATGCATTCAGGGAGGTAACACTCACAATACATCTATTATAAGGCCTGACCTTTCGGGGAGAGTAATTCCACCATTTACAGATCAGAAAAACAGACATTTTAATAAACCATACAGAAGAAAGTACGATGGCTTGTTTGATACATGGCCTCTCTAAAGTCTGGAGTAACGAGGAATGAGTTTTCTTGGGTTTTTTTTTTAGTTTGCTTTGAAGAAATCCTCCATCTCTAAACTGTCCTCTAAGCCTTAACAGCAATTCTTTGCAGATACAGGGAAGAGGCTGCGGGCTCCATACATCCTGCACTGGCCTACAGGGACACAGCCACAAACATTCCCTTATTTTCTGACCCATAAATCTCTTTAAGGTGACAACAGTCAAGGCACATGGAAAAAATGTGAGAGGATCCACAATGCCTGAGGGCAAATCATACCAGGAATGTCACTTTGGGACACACAAGTGCCCCTTCCTCTCCCATTTTTGTGGATTCAAATGCATGTGACTGACAGGGTGATGGAGATGAGCAGTGCCAGGCACACCACTCAGGCAGGCATTCACACACTGATCTGTTTTTTAATGCCAATTTGCTGTCTCCCACCTCGGTGTGCAGCACCCACAAACCTCAGCGGAACGGGCCATCCCTGGAATGAGGGATTTCACATCAGCTGAAGATCCCCCCTGAGCAGTGAGTGGCACAGCAAGGGAAGTACAGCCCCCAGCTGGCAGAACAGCACCGAGTTCCCACTTACAGGGACTCTGAGGAAATGTCTTGGCTGCTCCAGCAGCTCCCTGAAGATAAAAAGATATTGAATCTCATCAGTGTCACCCTTTTAAACCAGGTGGATGTATAAGTAATACCATTTTTCCTTTACCCTGGAATGCATAGTATGTAAAAAAACATGCATGGTCACTCTGTCCAAGCACTGTGAAGGCAGGAGCAGAGAACTTTCCTCACACCAGCTCTTCTTGGAAAACAAGGATTATCTGATGCACACTTCTGGGGTGCCTCCAAGGCACTGTGTCACACACAACCAGGTTCAGCTGGGCTGAAATATCCAGGCTGGACTGATCACAGAATGTCCTGAGCTGTCAGGGACCCAGAGGCATCACCCAGCCCAGCCCCTGGCCCTGCACAGACCCCCCCAGCAATCCCACCCTGGCACTGCTGTCCAAAGGCTCCTGGAGCTCAGGCAGCCTGGGCAGTGCCCAGCACCCTCTGGGGGAAGAACCTTTCCCTAAAAATCCAACCTGAGCCTGCCCTGACACAGCCCAGCCCTTCCCTGGGTGCTGCCCCTGTCCCAGAGCAGAGATGGGAGCTGCAGCCCCTGGTCTGGCACTGGCCATACCCTGGTCACTGACCCTCCTGTGCCAAACTGAGTCATGCAAACACCCAGGTGTCCTCTCAAGGGTGGGCACAGCCTGTGGGGACACAGAACCTGCTCTTTCAATGTGACTGAATAACTTGTTCCCAAAGGTGCCCCAGCCAAATTATCTCTAAGTGTGTTTATCAAATTCATCAAAGTTGTTAAAACAACACTACTACTAAACCAAAAGATCTTCATCTCAGGTTTATAAAAAATATTTTTGTGTGTCTCTGCTGGCAGCTGTTTACTGCGGACCTGAGAATGTAAAGTTTTGTTTCCCCAGACAGAGAGTTTGAAGAACTGGCTGTGAGTTGTCTTTTCTTATGTTTTCTTCATAGTTTATTATTTCTTATCATTACATTCTGTTCCTGACCTGCAGTGCTCTTCAGTGCAGGTCAGTTCAAGGCACAAATCGTGAATCCCCCGAATACCAAATTCCAAATACTAAAAATTCCCACCCTCAGGGTGGTGTGTACATTTGTATTACAATCCACATAATCAGTATTTATAATACTTCTCCAATAACTATAATCCATGTTAGAAGGTCAGACTCTATTCTAAACCAACTCTAATGTGCCACCTCACTGCAGAACATGGAGCAGGTGAGGAAGAAGAAGAAACCCAAAAGCCACGTGGACTTCTCCATCTTGTCCTCATCTGTCTGCCATCCTAAAAACTCCATCCATCTAAAATTCTCACCCTGTGATAAAACTACACACTATTCTACTCTCTAATACACACTCTTGAAAACTCTGCTTCATTCCAGAGCCTAAAAGCCCTTTTTCCATGAACAAAGGTTAAAAACACTGTTTGTCAGAGATCTTAAAATCCCTTAAACATGCACAGAAATATTTCTCATAATTCTGGACTCCAACATCTACAAAGACAGTAAAACAACAGTTGGGCTGAATCAAAAA
>CM031878.1:73693496-73765055 GCA_018697195.1 Certhia americana
AAAAATTCATTTTACCTACACCCTGCAAAGGGGTGTGTCCACCTCAGGCCACAGCTGACACTGCCATGGACCTTAAATGCAATTTTCCACAGGACCTTCACTTGACAAGGCTCTCTGTTGTTCTGTTGTTGCTTGAAGTGACCACAATCAACCAACTCAAAAAACCCACTCCAAGGTACATGGCTGGGACTGGACCTTGCCTGGAGTTTAGTCAGTGGTGAGAGGGATAAAACTCCTCCATTATTTCAAATTGTCCAAAGATCTTTGTGGTCTGGTTTTAATGGAACAAACAGCCTTTACACATGTTCAACATCATTATGCAGGAACAACAGATTATAAAATACCAAAACAGTGATGTAACTTCAGAGCTGGGACAGACAGACCCAGGATCCATGAGGGACTCTGTATACAGACATGTAGCATAAGCTAAAATTAAAAAACAACCCTCCCTAGCCAAGGTGAGCAATCACCTTCTGTTTTTACAACTTTTTCATATATATGGTGGAATCTGAAACAAGTGAGTACCTCCTAACTGCAGACACAGCAATGAGGAGTGCCCTCCATGTCAAAAATACATTTAAATCATCTGTTACAAGGAGAAAACGCAGAAGAAAGTTCTTCACAGCTAAATACAGATCATGTGCTGTGAAGGGACTATCCCAAGACTCCAGGTGCATGGCTTGCATGCCTTGCATGAAGTGGAAAAGCTAACCTGCAGCTCCCCCAGGCAGCCACCACCTGCACACCTGCAGCATCAGCCTCCTCCAACCCTGCCTTCTCCCCATCCCCTGCAGACAATTCCAGTTGTCTTTGATACTGTGAGGATTAAAGTCCTGCTGAGAGGCTGTAAACAGCAAGGTAACTCTTTAAAGAGAGACCCAGTGCATGAGAGGATAATCTGCATTCGTCTTAGTGGTGCCTCTGTTTGTTCCTGTAACCTTTCAGCATGAGGCAGAGCACCTGCAAGAGGCATTCCTCAAAGGCCTCTGAACCACAGGGTGCTCTCTGAGTTTTTAACAGCTTGGCTGGGATGAAACCTCACTGGAAGGTGTGGGTCACTGTAGTGACTGTGCTAGCTCCCTGAAAAGTAAATAATAAGTAAGTAAATAAATAATAATAAATGAAATAAGTAAAAAATAACCCTTATTTCAGCACAGAGGAGAAACCCAGGTAAGTGCTCTAGGAAGGGAATTAATCTGTCCCTGTGCCACCACCTGGCAGAGGCAGGGGTGGCTCTCCTTCACAGGATTCCTTCTGATGGTAGCTTGTGATGTCCAGGAATTAATTCTGAAAGTCTCAAAGGCACTTGGGAACCTGAACTGTTAATTAGCTTGTTTATTTGAAGATGTTCTGCCTTCAAAGTGCTCTACCATTCTCCCTCTCCCTCCCAAATTTGAACATGGACCCTCATGAACAGCTAGTGTTGGCCCACAGGAAGGAGGAAAAAGCCTCCTGGCAATGGGAAATTCTATCAATAATTGATTAAAAGAGGGGCCTCTGTAGAGGTCAGGTTTCCCCAGCAGCTGAACACCACCCTTCCTGAGGGCATGATTAGGCCAGCAGAATTCTTGTCACTAATTCCTCCATACGTGAATGTCCACCCTTGCTTTGTCTCCCTGCTCAAACACACACACAGAAACAGCAAATTAATTTCAGTGTCCAAACGACTGTCTTAGAACTAACAAAAACTAAAGGTTATTTTAAAAGTAGAAAATGAGCCCATTAACTGCAAGGAGAAACTTGCATGGGAATTTTCAAGCATCAGAGAATTAAATATCCAAATCCCATTAAAACTGAATATAGATGGGATGTCAGCCTGTTCAAAACCCTTCTAAATTCTTTAGATATAATACCACCAATTAAGTTAAAATCCTTTAGGAAAAGATTGCAAGAAAATATCATCCCTTACTGGAGAAGGGGAAAAGAAAGAAGCAAATACTAACCAGCAAACATCCTCAAAAACCTGAGTGCTCCAGCTAGTCTGGCCTAGGCTCAGCACTGTCCTCTGCCTTCTCTACCCATTCATGAAGAAAGATCATTCCTATCTTCACTCTACCTGTAAGCAGTTCCTCTTGCATCTTTAAAAACATTTCGTGTAATCCAGTATTTAAAGTCAATTTAGAGATGCTATCCTATATAGGCATGATATAGCACAAGGAATAACCATAGTAGCAACCTTTCAATTTCCATGGAAACCCTACTTGGAAAACAAGACACAAATCCTGGGGATACAAATCCCTTAAACCTATATAAATTCACACTTGGAAGATGTGCTCTACAAACCAAAAAGGGACTGCAGGACAAAGCACCAAACGTTAATCATGCAGAACTCTTGGTAATCCTGGTGCACAGAACCCCTCACAGAGCCAGCCTGCACAGCATCACTGACTGATCCCTCCCTGCATCCTTTGCTACATCCTTCCCGACATCCCTCACTATCCCTCCCTGACCATCCATTCCTGACCATCCATCCCTTCCTGACCATCCCTGACCATTCCTGACCATCCCTGACCATCCCTGACCATCCATCCCTGACCATCCCTTCCTGACCATCCCTGACCATCCCTGACCATTCCTGACCATCCCTGACCATCCCTCCCTGACCATCCCTCACCATCCCTGACCATCCATCCCTCACCATCCCTTCCTGACCATCCCTCACCATCCCTGACCATCCATCCCTGACCATCCCTGACCATCCCTCCCTGACCATTCCTGACCATCCCTCACCATTCCTGACCATCCCTAACCATCCCTGACCATCCATTCCTGACCATCCCTGACCATCCCTCCCTGACCATCCCTCACCATCCATCCCTGACCATCCCTGACCATCCATCTCTGACCATCCCTGACCATCCCTGACCATCCCTCCCTGACCATCCCTTCCTGACCATCCCTCTCTGCATCCTTTGCTGCATCCCTGACCATCCCTCACTCTCCCTCCCTGCTCACAGCATCCCCCAAAACATCACCACAGCAGTGATGGAAGTCCCTTGGAGACTGACATCTCCCATGGTATGTTTCTAAAGTACTAAAAATATACTGAAGTTATCAACAAAAAAAGTGAAAATGCACACTTCTTTCAGCAAGACCTTGTGGCCTGGGGTGGCAATGCAGAAGGGAGGTCTACATAGCCGTTATCATAAAAAAAAAAAAAAAATGATAACAATAAAACAGTTTCAAACAAAACCAACCTGCAAAACAAAGCAGAGAAGGTTAAAACAAAACAAAACAGAAAAAAACAACCAAACAAGAAAAAATCCCCCCAAAAAAAACCAAAACAACAACAAAAAAAAGACCCAAGAAAACAAACAAACACAAAAAAGGAAACAAAATTAGGTGGGAGTTAAGAGAAAGTCTCTGATCTCTTCCAGGTCATTCCATACCAAAGGAGAGTACAGGGCAAAAGCTGAGGCTGTAGAAAGAAGCATTAAACCTCAAGCAGGATACAATATGTGGCAGCTGATTTATTGATTCTTTATTCAAACCAGGCATGAAAACCCTAATTTAAGGGTAACTTCCTATGGCTGAGAAATTCCCTGAATGCAACACATTAACCTACCTGACAGACTTACACAGTTGAAGACCTTTCCCAGAACCCTGAAAAAAACCAAAACCTACCCAAAAAAAACCCCCAAACCAACTAAAAGAGAGGTGCCTCCTTCTTGGATGGTCTCTCTATATCATGAGCAGAATCTGCTAACCTGCTCCTTTTCTCCTTTTTTTTTCCTATAACCTTTTAACTGATGCATGACTACTTCTACCTTAATAATGTATTATCAATTTCTTCCTGATTAATAATGAGTAAATTAGTTTACTCTTAATTGCTGGTGCAATTAAGAGGAATTTCAGTCATTCTTCCACATATTTATCTGGTGTCTGACACATATCACATTAAATGAGGAATGGCACATCCAGCTGAGCTTCCAAAACTAATATAGACAAGGAGAAAAAAAAAAAATTTCAATCCCCTGTGTTAGAATGTGACTGGGCTACAAATTATATGGCCTGAAACCACACAGAGTAAAAAACACACTCTGTGTCTGCTAGGCTGTAAGTCTGAAAGCAGAAGTTTTCCCTTTAACCACACTATTTTACCAGAAAAGTTGTAAGAAGTACTTGGGTTTTATTCTAATACAGAGAAAGGTGAAGTGGATTCAGGGAAAGACACTGGGGAACAGGTGGAACACAGATAAAAACCCAATTTATGCTCTTTCAAGCAGGCACAAAACAAAACGTCTCTCCCAATGACTGTCTCATATTTCTTAGTATTTTCTACAGAAATCATCCTTTTGCAATGACAGCCCAGGAAAAGCAGAGGAAAGCAGATGCTAAGCTTGAGGGCAACTGATATATCTGTGTGTATGATTAGGATTTAGGGAAGTGTGAACCCAAAAGAAGCACTCCAAGTTCAGCTGCAAGACACAGAGGAAGACAAAAATAATCCTCAAATGTTTAGTGATGCTGTAATGCTCCTCCTGTAACATAAACCAAACCCTGTGTATCTCTGTGTCCCCAGAAGAAATGCTCACCCCATCAACCAAGACATTACCTCCAGAAAAAAAGTGAAACATTTTGAATTCTCATCTCCATAACTGGAGATTCTGGGAAGAGAATACAATTTTTTTTTGTTTGTTTGTTTGCTGATGTTCTTAGCACTGACCTACATCAAGGTGTGATTTTTCACTTGTTTTTGTCATGACACAGTGGAAAATAAGAACACAACACTTTTATGGGGTGAAGCAATTGCAGGTGAGCAGTACCTCAGGTTCTTGATTTAGAATTTACCTCTGGAATGCACACGGGCATCACAGAACAGGAATTTCCAGAAATTCCAGCTCAGGCACCTGATTGCTGTGAAACTTACAATCACACATGATAATCCATCTCAAATACCACCAGTAACACAAAACTTTGTCTAATTAAAATAATTATTACAGAAGAAGGGGGGGGGGAAACAGGGTAATAAACCCTAGCAATACTAGATTACATTATAGATAGTTTTGACTCTACTGATAATTTTTACAAATTAGTCAGCAATGTCTCAAGAATGAGACAGTGAAATAAACTGTCATTGCTCATTCTTAAAGGACATCAAGTGAGGAGTAACTGTGTTTAGGACTGATGGTACAGGAAGGAAATTAAACATAGAATATATGCCACCCAAAACGTTTTCAATCAGTAATACTGTGAGTGTTACACAACAGAAATTGTGACACGATTTTCAGAGGTGACAACATTCATTTTAGGGGAAGCATTTGGCCACCACCCAGCAGCATAAATTTGGCGAAGATATCCATTCAGGCAGGTAAGCTAGATACCTGCATGTTAATCAAGACAGACACATTAAAATTCTTACCCTTTGAAGACTCAAAGATTACAGAACAAGTACCACAGTTCACTAAAAACCAGAATCAAAATCTAGCAATGAACCTAACATGCCATTAAAATGACAAAAGGAAACTCCAGGTATAAATTCTCGACTTCTAAATGAAAAATTGAATTATACTTTGCTACACATCCCCACTGCCACTGTAGCATTTCCAGCTTTGAGAGATTACCTGGTAAAGATTCCATCCACAACACCAATTGTGGCCTCTTCTGCAGGAACAAAAGAGCCAATCTGTGCCATGACTGTGATCAGTGCCACCTGCTTGATGTAGGAGCTCTTCCCTCCCATGTTGGGCCCAGTTATTATCATCACCCTTTCTCCATCTCCCTGGAAACACAAAACAGTGGTGAAATGCATTGCCCTGCATGTGGTGCTTCTACCAGAAAGTCTGGTGTGCTTAGAAGGACACGGGACACGTCTGCAGGGTTAAACATTTTATTTCTAAGTGAACAGCTTTCCTCCATTCTTGGAGTTCATCACATTCACCTTTCCAGATATTATCAAGCACCAGAGTGCATCAAAATCAACTTTGATTACCCTTGAGCAAAGTGGACACAGTGAGGGGGACCCTTCCTGTTCTCCATAAAGGAACCAAGAAAGAATCAAGGAACCTGGTCACCAGAACCAAGGGGCAGAAGTGAGGGATGCTGAGGGATGTAGGGCTGGATGCAGCCAGGCCAGAGCAGGCTCCAGGATGAGCAGAGGGCTGGAGCAGCTCTGCTGGCAGCAAAGGCTGGCACAGCTGCCATTGCTCAGCCTGCACAGGAGAAGCTCTGCCCTGACCTCAGGGTGGCCTTGCAGGGCCTGAAGGAGCTGCAGGAAAGATGGAGAGACACAATTGACAAGGGACAGCACCCAGGGAATGGCTGCCAGTGCCACAGGGCAGGGCTGGATGGCAGATTGGGCAGGAATTGTTCCCTGCCTGCAGGCTGGGCAGGCCCTGGCACAGGGTGCCCAGAGCAGCTGGGGCTGCCCCTGCATCCCTGGCAGTGTCCCAGGCCAGGCTGGACATTGCATGGGAGCACCTGGCACACTGGGAGGGGTCCCTGTCCCTGTCAGGGGGCAGGATGAGATGAGCTTTATGGTTCCCTCCAACCCAAACCCTTCTGGGATTCTGTGCAGTCTCTCTGGAGAAAGGGAGAGAAGATCGTGAGCTTCCAGCACAGCCAGCACTGCCCAAATTTGGCTGTGATCTGGAATCCTCTCCAGTCTGAGTTCCCATTGTCAAATGGGCAGATCTGGTAGGCAAAGACCTGGCCTGGGTTTCACACTCATCACTGCCTGGCTGGGTATGACACAAGGACATTCAGAGTGGCTTCCAGAAGGCATCAAGACATTCCTGAGTCTGGCAACACCTGACTGCAGCACAGATGCTGTGAGCAGACCATGCTCAATCTCCATCAGTGTCTCTCATCATTAAAACCAGACTCAAGAAAATGAAATCAGATGCAAGAACTCATCTCAGCTGTAGGACTCCCCACGGTACTGCTATGTGTCTACAGCTCCAGAATAAAATTGTCTTCCTCTGCTGCAAGACAATTGCTGCAACAAAATTAAAACTTGTCAATGAAACTATAAAGCTTTCTCACAGCCTGAGTTGAGAATAAGAGATTCATTTAGGCAAGGACTTCACACAGCTAGACTTTTCCATGGGGTGCACCTGATGAAAAGCACCAAGTGATGATCTAAACAGAAGCCAGCACCCTGCACTGCCCCGTGGGTGGGGTGAGGGAGACAGGAAAAGCTGTGCATAATGGACATTAGGCACACCACAGGGGGAACCTGGCACTGGTCAGGCTCTGTGGTAACAGCAACCAACACATCTCCATGCAGCAGGTCTCAAAATCTCCCCAGATTTGGGTTTCAGACTGGGAAACCCAAATATATATATATATATATATATAAATATATATTATAAGGACACACACAAAATGCAGACAGGACTGCCTCTTGTGTTATAATTCAGGTATTAGAGAGCATGCAGGACATCAGTATTTATTATATGCAAAAAGCTGATCAGCTTTTGCAGAAAAACCTCATCCATACAGAAGTCACAATGCAGTCAAAATGTAGAAAATGCCATTATTGGGGGAAAAAAAGGATTGTACGTAATAAAGTGCACTATATGAGAACAAAATTCACAACACACTAGTCTGCAAAGTGTAATTCAGTACTGCTACTACAACTTTGTCAGGGCTCAACAAAACCAGAATTTACAGATACTCAAAACCAGAATGAGTTCACAAGTTCATCTGTTAGGATCCACAAAATTTTTGCAGGTGTCTGGTGTCTGTCCAGACTCCCTCCAGCCATGCTGTGGGACTGATGGCTGCTCTGCCAGGGTTCTGGTTTTCAGAAAGAACATCTGCTGTAATATCAGACCAGAGAACCCCTCTGTCCTTACAGCTGATGCAGCCATAAGCCAACATCTTACTGGAATTCACAGCTGAATTTCTAAAACAACCCACAAATGTTTGAGGAGGAGAGGGGGAATGGAAAAATAAGCTGTGTATTTCAGGGGATTTAACAAAAAAAAGAAAAAAAAGAGAAGCATTTCCTCAAGTTAGATATTTGACAACATTTCAGCTGAAAACATGACAGAAGATGCATTTTCCTGCTGATTCAAACACATCAGCTGAGAACTGACTTTAGCTGAAAATCACTTTAATAAACTGGTTCCCGCCCACCTCTCTCAAGAAAAAGAGAACTCAAAGAACTGCAGAAGCAAAAGTGAATCTGCCATGATCACTTGGTTTTGTAATATTCAGTATTTAGAAAGCCAGCATAAGAATGGGACTAAAGAGGGAAAAGTGCATGATGATTCCTGAATGACATGCTGAATTTTTTTGGAAGTGCCATCTGTCGCTTGTTTGGAGTTGACAAATAATTTTGAAAACATTCTCTGATGCATTACAAAATATCTGTATCATTGTTCAGTACAGAACAGCCCTCGAAACTGTTCCCCAAGAAATACACACAAATTTGAATGCTGTTTTTACAGCAATGTCCCATTCTGGCAGCTGTTTCATACCTCTCCTACATTTACTGTATAAAGAGGCAGAGACACCTCAGAGATAAGTTGTGAGGATATCTTTCATCTCCATTAAGAACAGATATTTAATATTTATAAAACTACATGGAGAGATAAATATTTAATGAAAAACTTCAAACAGGAATGTAATTTAAAGGACAGATTTTAGTTTACCAGGGAAAAAAGGCTGTGTGACACTAGTATTTTCATAAAGAAAGAAAACCGTCAAGAAATACAAAAAATACAAGCAATCTTAGAATTAATCTCAAAAACTGAACCTGTAATATGTATTTTACATATTTAAAAAATCAAAAACTAGATAAGAGTTTTGAAAAAATGCAGACTCCCCTACCATGACACCATTGAACAACCTGCAATGATTCACTTGTTTTTTGAAAATAACCATTTGATCGAGACACACATCTTCCTAATTTTGAGGTTACCTTTCTTTTCTTTATGCCTTGAGACTGGACAAGGCTGTGAAGAGAGCATCTGGCTTGCAAGGAATCAGCAGAGGGACAGAACAGATGTGGTGACATCTAGCAACACCTCTCTGAAATGCAGCCCAGCAGGCTGTAGGATTTAAATCACCTATTTTAATTCACTGAGCCCAAGAAGCTCACCCCAGCCTCCTTGCCCTGAATGATTTTGGGGCTCAGTCACTTTCTGGGTACTTACTGAAAGGCTGGTGGTGTTTGGAACATATTGATCCTGTTCTCCCAGCAGAACATCGATCACAGGGTGCCTCCCATTTTTTATGATTATTTCACGACGATTGTCTTGCACAGTTGGTCTGAAAAAAAAGGGAGAGGTATTAATCTCAGTGTTCTTTGTAACTGATTATGCCAAAGTACTGCTGCTTAAGCCTGCAGGACGGTGACCTGTGAGGTAAGTTTCCGTGGAAAAGATACAAATTACAAAAATTAATTACTGCCATCAAGTATTTCTAGAGAAAATACTTTCTAAAGAATACTTAGTACACTGTGGAATAAAGCCACAGAATTTTAAGGCTGGAAATCAGCTAGCACTTTAGGTGGACTTCACAAGGAAGATGTGGGGAGTGAGGTGTTTCTTGGGCTGAAGAATGACAATGCAATTGAAAAGGAAAATGGAAATCAAATAAATGGCATCCTCCAAACACAAAGCACAAACTGATAATGGTGGGGAGGGTTCAGCACAAGGATAATTCCAACAGTTCCACAGCTGTGATGAAACCAGTACCTGGACAGTCTTAGGCCTTGTACCACCTCTTCAACAGCATTCCTTAAACTGAAATTCACTTAAGGTTCAGCTTAAGTGCACTTAATGTTTGAGTGGACACTCAAACACCAGAGGGTGACCTCTGGACTGCCCAGCCCATCAGCTTTACAGCTCCATGTGGCTGCCTGAGAGCCCAGGTGAACTTGTACCACCCAGCACATTGCACCTCTCTCCAACTCCTCTACCCCTGGCCTGACCCATTCACCTGCCTCAGGCAGGGACACAGGAAACAATCCTCGCAAACCAAAAAACATTCCTCCAAAATGAAGTCCAGCCTTTCCTTCTGCAGCCCTCCAGAATTAATTATTGACACCTTCCCTGCAGCTGAGGTTCCACTCCTTCCTGCTAGTTTATAAGCTCTAAGCCTCTCTAAAATTCAGTGAATTATTTACATTCTGCACAGTGAATTAATCAGATTTCAGTTTGTTTTCTCATCTGAGTATACCGAAATAAGTGAGCAATTATTTTCAAAGAGATTTTGATAGAGAGACACACAAGATCCCAAGAGCCCAGAAGTGATCAATATTATCTTTAATGATGTTATCAAAACAGAAGTATTTGCAAGTGGATTTCTCTTCATCCCCCTATCTGTGTGTGGGTCTTGGGCAGAGGCAGCAGCTCAGCTCAGCAGCTCTCACACGTGAGCTCAGCTGAGGCATCAGTTCTGCAAGCTGGAGCTAATATTTACCTATTAATTACCTCAGATACACCTTTCAAACATACCTGATACCCCAGACTCTAAGGTGTTAGAAAGATCCCATAAACTCAGACCTTGCTGAGAATAAAAAACAGTAATTTTTTAAAAAACAAACAAAAAAGAAGTCCATGCGAAGTCCAAAATTTATTTACCTTCGAGTAAGATACCATCTACTAGACTGAGATCAAGCAACGGACATTAGGATGTCAAATTTGAACTGCAATGTTTACAAATTTGCATTAAGTCCAGAAGCATTGCTCTGCAAAATCAGATTAAGTCGAAACTACTGTAAACAATTTTGATAGTGGTTTTTTTTTATCTTGGCACACATATTAAAACGTGATTTATCTTAAATACGCTCCTATAATTCCTTATGGAATCCTACAAAAAAAATTTAAAAATTAAAAATTAAAAATTGATTACCTGCAGTAATCTCCTTGTTTGGCCACCTGGGCCAATGAGAACAGGCAGTCCACAGTTGCTAGGTGACAAATGGCTTTAGACACGGGGTGATAATGTTCACTGAAATGGCTGCATCAAAACAGGGAAAAGTTACACAAAAACAGGAAAAGCAGTAATTCCATACAAACACAAAAGGGTTGTGGTAAGGCACCCCATGCAAGCTCCTCACATCTCTTAAATCACTTTAAATTTGCTCTACAAATCACTCTGAACCCAAATTTCCCAGCAGTGCATGAGATACAACGCAAGGACCTTAATCAAGGTGGACTTCACCTCCCATTCTAACAGTGAATTATTTTTTAAGCACAGAGAATCAGGCAACATTAAATGCATTATACTGCTCATAAAGGGCCAGCAGTTGATCCCTGCTGCCTAAATGAGGTGTACAGAAATGCCACAATGTATCAGAATTTCTACAGAATACCAGCAGCTGCATCCCAACTGTTGCTTCAGCCTCAACCACAAGTTACAGTCAAAAAAGAACCAAACAAAGAGTGTCTGAACACAGGAGCTGTCTAAAATGTCAATGAATTATGGAATCTACAACAGAAGACTCAAGAATTCATTTTCAATTTGTGCTGCTGCTTCCCCAGTACAAAAATGACTTTATCAGGAGAACAGAGTTTTCAGTGGAGTTCATTCTCTTAGTCCCCTGAAATTTGTTTTTTCCTCTCTCCTAGTCTCAAAGCAACAATATAAAATATAAAACCAGCAGGGGAGAAAAATTTAATAAACAAAGACAAAAATGAATGGAGGGGTGGGAAAGAGCACTTTCCTGCACACAGGCCTTTCTTTTTTGTCTGCTGCTCTCCTACAACACTACTGAGAACAGACAAGTGAACATGCAGAGAACTATTTCATAGTACTGCAAAGGAAACACAACTGGAGAAGTGTGAATTGGAACATCTTCCCAGTTTCTACCCCATTTTCAGAATTTCTGGGCTCCTAATGGGAAGCAAATCCAGTGAGACAACTTGAGCAGGGACTTGTTAAGTTCTTGCAAACTATCACGGCATGACAAGAGTTCTGCAATTCATGCAAGTGAAAAATAACCAAATAATCAGGCAGCTGAAAAACTGAAGGCATTCAGAAGTTCAGGAAGTATGTTTTTAACTCCCCTTTTAAAGATCCTTTGGCTAAACAGGCAAATAACCCCACTGAAAACTCTGATCACAGACAAACACACGTGCCAGATGTGAGGGACAGTAAAACCCCCACCACTCTCTAACAAACTCTCATATAGTCAGGGCAGCATACCAAATACAAAGAAAATAATGAAGCCACTCCATAATAAGTAATACAATAAAACCAACTAGATTTGGTTTCACTGAGACTCAGCTGTACTCTCAGATTGTTAACGCTCGTGATCGTTACTTCACAAACTTTGGGAAACACCTTGTACACCTAACAGTGTATTTTTACCAGAATTTTGAAACATAGAGCCATCCCTGCTGGTCTCAGGCTCAGAGTTTTTGCCCTCAAATGCTTTAAGAGCAGCATTTTAACTGACTACCAGCAAAGCTGCTGCGGACAAGGTGGTTATTAATGCCTTTATTTATAAAACCAGAGTTTCTCCTGTGTTTTCAGAGCTGTGCAGCTGTGCCTGGCTGGGGTACTCACTCCAAGAAGCACAGCCACTCTGCACTGCAGTCAAGGACGAGCTGCTCCCGGAGCTGCTGCAGGACTCTGCAATTTTCCATGATGAACGGCGAGTGGAAGCGGCTGACGGCCTTCGTGCTGGGGGAAAGAAGGAGCTCGTTGGAAATCAAGGTTACCAAGCTGTCAGAGCCAAAAATCCTGAGAAATAATTCCTTGCATGTTTAAGGGATGAAAAAAAAACCCTATGACAAACAGTGTTTTTAACCTTTGTTCATGGAAAAGGGGTTTTTAGGCTCTGGGATGAAGCAGAGCTGTCAAGAATGTGGATTAGATAGTAGCATGATATGTAGTTTATCACAGGGTGGGAATTTAAAATTTCTGGGGTTTCTAGAATGGTAAGCAGAAGAAGACAAGCTGGAGGATCCTCCTCCTGAGATCCTTCAGGCTTCTTCCTTCTTCTTCATCTGCTCCATCTTCTGCAGTGATGGTGGCATGTTCTAATTGGTTTAGAGTAGAGGCTGACTTTCGAATGTGGATAATAGGGATTGAAAAATTATTGTAAATAGATGTAATTTTTAGTATAAAAGAACACACTGCCTTAAGGGCAGGGGATTTGTGCCTCAAGCCGACCTGCTGCACAGACCTCAGCAGGTCAGAGAAAGAATGGAACAGATCAGAAAGAATAAACAACCATGAAAAAACAGAAGAGATGGCTCACAACCATTTCTTCAATCTCTGGCTGGGGAAAAAAAGACTTTGCATTCTCGTGTTCCCAGAAATCCACAAAAAACACCATCAAAACCACTTTTTTTTTAATAACCTGAGACCAAGCAATCAGCTGCACCATCCACATGCAAAATTGGACTCATTTTCTTAATCTCCACGAGGCTCAGCAGTGGGTGTTCTCAAGAAAAGCTGTTCCACTGTGGTACCAAGTCCCATTAATTCCAGCAACCTCTGTCATGACTGAAGTGGTGGCCCAGGGCAGCACTGCCCACTCTGGAGGCTCTGAGATGCTGTGCACAGCGTGGCACTATCAACCCAGCTTTACATATTGCACAGAAATGCTCAGCAATAGCTGCCCAAGTGCATGGCTGGCTGATATGCAACAAGCCAGGCAAAAAACAAATCCTCTGTAAAGAGGAAAACTTCATGACAGGCCTAAAATAAACACAGTTAATACAGGTTGCCTTGCTAGTTTTCACTTGAGATGCTTGCTGTTTATGTATGTGCTTTCATTAAGGACTTGATTTGGCATATCCAGGCGTTCTTTTACAGAATCCAGATTAACTGTAATTTGTTCACCATGTTAATTCTGTCTGATCTGTGCACTTCTGAGTATTAAAAGAAGTTTAATTAGAAGGGAATTGAGTGTTAATTCTTGCATAACTGAATAGAGCATCACAACAGAGAGGTGACTGTGCTCACACTTTACAGATTTGTAGAGAATCCAGCATTTAGATGGACACTGTAACTTTCAGGTATTCAGACCACTCAAGTCATAAATCAAATGACTGAAAAGACAAAAAGCCAGCTACACAAATCAGTCCATCTCTGTTTCACCTGATGGGAAATTATCCAAAATCAAGCTTACATTACACCAAGTGCCAAAAAGAACTGGTCTGTACGAGTAAATAACATGATATTTTAAATGCACTGAATTTACTGAGATGTATAAGCAGATGTTTGCACAGCTACTTTAATCTTTCTGAATAAAAATCAAAATTGTACGAAGGATTTGCAGGTGCAAGCTACCTGCACAAGGGAACCAAGGCCTCAGATCTGACACCACTACATGCACCTTGAAGGACTTGGTGAGTAATTCTGTGCTCTAAGGATGTACTGTGTAAAAACAAATGTTGTAACAAATCATTTTTTCTCAGTTTTGTTTGGTTTTGGGGTTTTTTTTCCCTTTAAGCAATAGATTTACAATTTGGTTGGGTTTTCAGCTAAAAAAAAACCCAACAAACACATGGGACAATGACAATGTGTATGTAATGAATTGCAATACCAAAATACCTCCTGTTTTTTCTTCTATACCAAAACAGAACAAACTTCAAAGATATTTTACATACCTACTAACCATAACCCAGTCAGATGGCACAGACGATTTATGGGAATTCTTGACTTCTATCAAAAACTGAAAGAACAGAAATGCAATGTCACACATCGTGGGAAGTCAGTAAGAATGGGGAATCAGAATCATCATTTACCCAGAAACTGCAAGCATTAGAGGAAAACCACACACAGCCGGAAGAAAAGTAGCAGAGAGGAAGGGAATGTTCTTTTCTCCCCCCCCAAAAAAAAGCTGGGGTTATGATACACATAACCCTTCTGCACCTACAGAGCTCTGCTTCAGGGTGGAGTGAGCCTGGGGTCAGACAAGGAGGCACAGGGAAAACCAGCAGCAGTGTCAGGATGCTCAGTGCAGTGAAATTTATGTGACATGCTTATTTTATATGATTCATGTCAGCTATCTTTGTAACAATAGCCTGAGGTCCTGGATGTCAGAGAGTTGAGGCATTCTCACGTCACAGAATTCAGCTGGAAAACAAATTTCCTGCAGAGATTAGGTTAGCACAGAACCTGACCACATTTACAGAAAGCCACAAGACCCACGTCTGGCAAAACTTCTCCATTGTAGCTAATAAGATTTAGATAGAAACTTCCAGAGGAGCCAGCAACCACCCTCAAGAACAAACAGTGATAATAATCCTAACAGAAGAATAGAGGAAGGACAGGGTGAACTAATTCTTAAATCACCCAAAACACTTCCAGGGTATTTTTCTGTTGTGAAGGAGCATTTGAATTTTACATCTATCCGGGTGCTACAAGAGCACAGGAAGAAAATACCACACAGATCTAAGGAAGAAAGAGCTCAAATCAAATTAATTCCTGCTCTAGTCCTGTGTTCTGTTCCTCCCATACAATTGAGTTTCCATTACTTCCATTCCTCTGGCATCTTTCTTTTCCTCACTGACCATATTCTCTGACCCCTCTTTTGGTGTCTGTTAAACACTCACAAGAGATGCCACGAAATAAGAACTATCCCCAGCCTCTGCAGCTCCTTTGATCACGGAACCCAGGCAGATCTGTGCCTGCAGAGGTTTCTGAGCTGTGCCCTGCTACAAAGGCCTCCAGTCTGAAACGTGTGCAGTGACTGCTGCCTCTGAAACCACTTTTCAGTACTTCCTCGGATGCTCTCCTCCCTTTGATCAGTTCCTCTTCTTTTCCTCTACCTCACAGAGATGGCAGCTATTAACCCAGCTTCCCTGGCAAGGAACCTTTCAGATCCTGCTCTTCCCTGACTCAGACAATAATCAAACACACTTTTCCCACTTTTCCCTTGGATTTCAGCCTCTGTGCTGACAGCCCACCCGACTCCTGGGCTGCGTGTTTCCTGTTCTCAGCCTCACCCTCAACAGGAACATCCCACTGCAGGTCTTCATCAAAGGCTGCTGTGTCTAATTCATCCCTTCCCTCATTTTCAGCAGTGTCTGTTTGCTCCCTCCTGTGTCTTTTGGATCTTTCTCAGCTTCCTAAGCACCCCAGTTCCAGCCAGTTCCAGCCCCTCCCCTCCCTGTCCTCACCCTCCCCTCTCTTCTCCTCACAACTCTCATTCTGTTTCCTAAGTTCTTTCCCCAATCTCCTGCAGAGTTTCTCCCAGCTTCCCACTCCCTCAGTTCCAGAGGACAACGCTAAGCAGTGCTACCTCACTGCTCCTTCCAGTCTCCCCACAAACGTGGCAGGGTCTGTTGTCTCTGTTTTTTTACCACTGAACCTCTGAGCTGGCTGGATCACATCCCTGCCCACACTTGTACAGCACCCACGAACAAAAGTTCCAGTCCAGAACACCATTTCCAAGAATTGGAAGTAAAACAACACTCATCATTCTTTAATACTGTTCCCTCTTCTCTCCCATCTTTCAAATTACAGTCTGACTCAGTACTTAGAAATCCTTTCACCATTCTTCAAATTAACCAAAAGCTGTGCTTCCTGGTTCTCTGAGAGTATTCCAGTACTTAATAGCCATACAATTAACCTTGGAAGTATGTGTTTTTACGCAGACAGAAAAGCAAAGCATTACTGAACCACATTCAACTGCACTAATGTGTTTCTATTATTTAAGCCACTAAGGTGATTGACTTAACAAATAAAGGAGTCACACGGTAAGAAAGCTGCTCTTCAAAGTTGTACAAAAGATTATAGTTAAATGCCCTCATGAAGCACCACACTCAGTGAACAGACTTCCAGCTAGGGCCCGCTTTTAAGCTATTTTCTAGGCAAGGATGGGTACAGTCATACTTAATAAACCCCACAGTACCTCTTGACCTGAAACTGTAACATACTCTGCAGAAGGGTTCTTAATCTGTTTACGAATATCCGGCAGATGCAATTGGATTTTGGAAAGCACATCCTGGATCTCCTCCTTTTTCTTTCGGATGGCAGGGAAGTCTGTGAGGTCCTTGAACAACTGTGTTTTATCTCCAGTCCTATCCGTAAGAAAGATAAAATAATGGTTAAAAAAAAAAGAGAGAGAGATATACCTCAGTTCTACCAGCTGCATCCTTATTCTGTTACTTTTCATTTGTTTGAACATTTGCTTATCTCCCTTCTGAACACAGAATTTCAGGTGCTTGGTCGCAGCACAGCCCATTTACTGAAAGCTGCTGTACTCATGACAGAAACAGAAAGAAAGGCACTTTGTGTCTTTCACCAACTGCTCTGTCACACCTTTATCACAAACTTTTGAAACTTTAGGTGATTTCTGCATACCACAAACACAGATTTTCAACACATGCAGAATCTGGACAAATTTGGGCACATTTTTGGAATGCTTTGCATGGAAAAATCTACCCCTCACGGCCCTCATCAAAGTAGAATGCCATCACTACTTTCCCAAGGCAGCTTCCTTCTTTTGTCCTGAAAAGATTACCCAGAATACTTTTAAGTACATGCAAAACAATGCCCTTTATTCTAATTTCAGTGCCAGAAAAATTGACAGGACTGTTTTGGCAGCACTAGCTCAGCTCAGGACTGAAACCTGAAACAAGCAGTGCCATTCAAATGGTTAAAACCAGGAAGCTGAACTAGCAATTAAAAATGCAGCTGTCAACAAAAAAAACAAAAATTTAACTTATCCTAGTAATTATCAGGCAAACAATAAAAAGCAGTGTGATCAGACTTAAGTTACTTTTCAGTGTAACTTTGCATTTTAGAGGCAGTACAGAACTCTGCAAGTTAAATATACAATTACCTTGAAAACTAATATGTGGAGAGCAAGTAATTAGCCAACTGAAAGTATTACGACACGGAAGCAATAAAAAAATCTAATATTCTGCTTACTCCACTGCCCCTTTGCCTGCAAATGGAGCTAGAGCCAAGGCAGGTAGCACAGAGCTGTGCTTTGGCTGTGCACCCCATCGTCGTTGGAATTACATAAGTGACAGTGAGGATGCCATTTTAAAGTGCAATACTGATTTTTAGAAACGATTTTGTGCTAATTAGACTAGTTTCCATGGGAATGCAAGGCAAAAAGAAAAGAAAAAAAAAAAGAAAAAAAAATCACTAGTAGCCAGCAGCTGACTGGAAAGACTGTCACTGCTACGTGATGCCTGCAGAAGATTTTAACGTTGACAGTTTCAAAAACACAAATCCCAAAACATCAAACTTGCTGTAAAAAAAAAAAAAAAACCAAAAAACAAACCTGGAGCGAAGGGATACTTTTGAGAACAACCACAGGATTTTAGCCACACTTCATAACAAAAATAAGATATGATGCAGCCCGTGCACAAGTGTGTGTGTGCACGGATGGATGTGAGTAGAAGCCATGATTCTGATGAAACAAATGTTTTTGAGTAAAAAAAATACCAACACATACATCTGAGATATAAAAAGGCCAGAAAGTAAGTTGGCTTAATCATTCTGGGTACATGTAAATACAATATACCCATTCTACAGTTAATTTTTATCTTGTGTACTATTCTAGCCATCGTTAGTACAGCAACAGAAGAAAACACCCCACGTTTTGAACCTACCTACAGTAAATCTGGTATAATTTACATACAGCCTGTTTTGGCACAAACTGTCACAACTATAATTGGGCTCCAGGCATCAGCAGAAATCTCATAATCCCACCTTGCCAATGGGCAGAGGAAATCCTTCCTGCCCTTCTCAACTTCTAAATTTATACACCTTGGGGACCTTCTCTACATCAGAAGCAAATTATTAAATAAAGTTCTAGGCTTCGATTCTTAAGATTTATATTTCAATCTGGGTTTGGAAAACATAAAAAATGTTTTATAAACAAAATGGATGTTTATTTTTAGTCTGTTCTGAATACAGAAGTTAAGACTATGCTGCCTCCATATAACAACACACTAAACTCTTTGCCACAACCTCAGCAAAAAATCCAGTGGAGGCAGAAGTTCTTCAGAACAAACTGTACACAGCAAATTATTTAAAGATATTCTCCAATATAATGTGTACTAATTGCAATTTAGCATCTTCTTCCTCTGTCTTCTTTTCTTCCAGGACCAGCAATGGACATAATTAGGACAAAAAAGGGCAGATAGCTTTGATGAATTCTCCCAACAATAGTGGAAGGCGTACTGCTGACAGCAGAGCTGCCCCTCTGCTGCAGGTCAATCCTCTCTTCAAAAGGAATAGCTCCTCTTAAAAAAAAATTAATTAAAAGAGCTGTTAAACAAATTAACATAATGCTAAACATATTTTCCTGTAAATTCATCACCCAAAACAGGTGAGATACTTTCAAGAAATCAAGTGTGTGAGGCAGACACACCCTAAAGAGAATACTCCCTCACCTAGTTTAACTTTAAAAAAAGAATGTGAGCCATAGGTAACAACAACCTCTGCTTCAACTGAAAGGAACTGTACATACACAGACGTGAAATTAAAAAAAAAATAAAACTGAGGTGTATTAAACCAAGACGCATAATTTGCATCACTGAACACATTTACTCAGGCACAGAAGAATCATGTATTTTCTCTACTTACTTGGCTGCTTCTTCATTAAGGATCTTTAAATACTGTTTTACTGGGGAGAGGAGGTCTGGGATTTCCAACAGTGCATTTTTCAGCAGAGGAGATCTCACGTGGGATTTTATGACTGGGACAAAAGTTTGGATTTCCAAGTCCAGACGAGACAGGGTGCTGACGATCAAGAAGAACTCCTGGGTAGAGCACTGAGGAGGGAAGCAATGTGTGAATCATTACAACGCATCCCATTTTCATTTCCAGAAGTCTGGAAAAGACTGCCCAGAAGTAATTATGCTGGTGTTTTCTCATATTTTCTCTACTGATCTGTAGAAAGTCTTTCAGCCTTCTGCAATTCTCCTGTCGGTCAACTGACAATGCTGAAAGAAAACCAGTGCATTTTCCTCACCTGAGGATATATAATCTTTAATATGTAGGATATATAATATTCTTTGTCTGCCACATCCTTCTGTTCTGATTTTTTTTTTCTCTCTCTTCTACCACAGCAATCTAGAATTTAATTTCTGGACAGGACTGTATGGTGACCAGTACAACACTGCTCACAGAAGAGTTAGGCTAAAGAATCACTATTTCACAGAACACATCAACATTTTTATTTTATCATACTTTCTCTTTCAATTCTTTCAATTTCTCCCCAAAAGTAAATCTTGCTTTCTCTCATTCCCACACCCAAATGCAAAGCCTAAGGCAATTCTCTCATTTATTATTCTGCAGTTATTCCCAAGGAGTGTCTGTACCCGAACACAGAATCAGGTATTAGCCAAAATACAATTTAACCACACTTGGGAATTCAGGAGGGCCACAGACACTGCACCCTGAATGCTTCTGGAAAACCTCAGCTCATCTGTTTTATAGAACCACAGAGTTCCATGGGACAGAGGAGACCCTTAGGGGGTTTCCCTGCAAATGCTCCAATTTTTCTGTGTTAATTTCTTATCTGTTCTCAGGCCCATATATTCCAAGATACTGTGTGCTTGCCACTAATCCATAATGCAACGATTATCATCATGTAAAAGTGTTATCAGACAGCACAATTTTCCTTTCCATTAAATTAATCCAAATATCTCCAGCTTTACTCTTTTGTATTACACTGACTGAACTGTTTCTTTGTTTAACACCCTTCAAATACCTCTAAGCCTTGTGTTCTCCTTTAATCATCAATGTAAAAAAAATTTTTAAAAAAAGTTTTTCAGTCTTGCTTCATAAACTGTCCATTATTCTGCTTCGTGAAAACTTTGGGTTTCCTCTGCACTTGCTGCAATTTATCAACATCTTTCTGTTAATCTGGGACTTAACTTCTTCCACCTTGCAAAAGTTCTGACAACAAAAATAAACAAAACAACAAAGGAGTAAATATGTCAGCGGTGTTTGAATTCAAATCACAGAGGGAAAGCCTGCATATAAATGATAAACCCCAGTTTGGATTCAAAGTCAAATAAAACACCTTCTGACTGGCTGCATCACCATCATCACCCACATCCATGAGGAAGAGGGATAAAATCCTGCCAGGGTTCTCCAGAGCGTGAACAGGGGGTCCCTGGAGGCAGCAGGGTGATTCACAGGGGAGCAGAGCCCAGGACAGGAGAAGGAGCAAAATATCCACTCTCAGAAACATATCAGCTCCACAGGAGTGGGAGGATTTTATTTAATTGCTCTTTTATTTTTTAAGAAGGAAATAAACAGGGCCCTGATCTGTAGGAGTGTGGGAAAGGGAGATTTGTTTGTGGGGACAGGTGAGAACACCTGGCTGAGGTGTTGGCCAGCAAGGGTGGTGAGGCTGGTGAAGCTCAGGCTCCACGAAGAGAAGAAAGCTGGATTTCAAGGCACCCAAAATGATTCCTGAAGGGATGGGATTTGTCAGAGGATGGTTAATAAACATGCCTAAGTTCCTCACAGCAACTCTGACGGCCTACAGGACACTGTAAGAGTCACCTAATGAGTTAAAACCTGCTTGATTCTGTGACCACAGACCTTTGGAGAAAGGGAAATTCACCATGTTTTACTGCAAACAACCTAATTAAACAGAGTGTCCCCAAGAATGGGGGTGAACATAGCTTTTTTTGGTGCTTATTCAGAGTGTTCCTGGTTCCCCTCGCTGTGTTTCAGTAACTCTGCAGGACTTAGCATCTAAAATTCAATGTCTCCATTGCAGAAATAATTTACTAAGCAAACAGATAACTTGGAACAGATATGTTCAAATAACTCTGAAAATCTGGGCTCCATTACAGTGGGACTAATTCCATTCAAGTCCTAGGTAACCTCACAAAAGATACACACTGTGTCATAAATCAGAAGCTTTTAAAATACTGTAAAACTTGTTTATAAAAAGCAGGATTAACAGTCTTGCATTCACAGAAGATTACCCAATGCTATTTTTGACGTCTGCTTTTGAGATGACACCAATGATAGCCATAACTTCTCTGGCACTGGAGAAAAAAACCTCAGAGTTGACAGTGATGGCAAACAATAGTTTCAAACCAGTAGTTTATCAAACTGTCCTGAAAATGGATGCAAGAAAGATCACAGGGATCTAACACCCTCCCAGCAACACTGACAGCAACTCAGCCCTGTTTGCATTACTGAAATTGTTTCCAACAGAGGCCCATAGCTAACAGCCACTTGCTCCAAGTTAAAAGCATTTCAAATTTAAAAAAATAATATATATTGTCTAAGGTTTCTAAATGCAATATACTTTTATCACTCCTTTCAAATTGTAATACCCACCTTTATCTCTTTAGCATAGGGAGCAGACTTTGGTTTGGAAAAAAATGAGGTGTTTAATTTTAAGATTACAAAGTCCCCTTGTTTTGACTTTATATTACTCAGCTTACTGGGGGACAGTTTGCTCAAATCAGCATTGAGCATTGCAAACCTAAAAATATCTGTGATGCAGACTCTTTAAAAGATTAAAAGTGTAGTATAAGCAAGATGTGCATGATACTACACATGGTAAGGGAAAAAAAAAAGTAAAAAATGCAAGGTGCATATTAGCTGAAGTCAAAGGATTATTGTATGGGGAAAATGTATTTAAAGCATTCTGTACAAATAGTAACTAATTTCTTGGGCATGTAACAAGTATTTATTTCACACAGGAAAAAAAACAAACCAGAAACCAAACCTGTAACATTTGTGTCGGAATCTTCTGAAAAATCACACCCTCTTCAATGAAATACCAAACGTACCTTCCAGGGAAGGGCACATTTTCAGCATCACTGACTGATTTTAACACTTGGCACCCAGGTGAGCTGCACCCTTGTCCTCTGAGGAGCCTGACTGTGTCCCAGAAATAATGAAATATTCAGTGAAAATGGGAAGGCAAGTCCCTCAGGGAGGCTGTGGGCAGGCAGGCAGCAAACACCCACCCCTTGCAGCACCTGCCTGTTCTACTCTGCTCAGGTGAGCAGCCTGGCATGGGCAGGAAACCTTCAGAGCCTGATCCAGAACTGAACAGGTTTCCCCAGCTCCCAAGGAATTACAAATGACAGCCTGGGGCTCAAGGCAGAGGCAGAACAAACTGAAATGTTTTACTACACGTGGTGATAAGGCTTGATTATTGCTCTCCCTCCTTAGGTAACAGCTCCCCTTTAATCTGTTTTGTTCATTTAATGGACAATTGTTATGATAATTCCTTTCGTGAATGTGCTTTAGTCAAAAAATAAAGTTTATTGAGCGAAGGGTACAAATAAGATAAACACTTATGGGTTGAGCCTGTATAAATATTTATCTTTTGAAGCACACTGAAAACACAGACATGAAAACAGCAAGAAACATCAGGCTGGCCCCGCAGGACACATTTCTACATGTACAAATGGCATGTTTACTCTGTACTGGTTTTAAAACCTGCTCAAACATCAGTCACTGACCCTCTTTTGCCACACGCCAAGGCAAGGCTGAACACCTCCACTTCAAATGAGGAAAAAAAATGCAGGGTCCTGCCATTTGTGTTTCCCACTGATGCCAGAAGGAATTTTTGTGCTGGGTGGTTTGCTGATTCTCTGCCACCAAGGCCTGATTCTGCACCAGCTCCAGGCACTATTGAGACAAAACTCACTAAAATCCCCTGTCTCTCAGGTCCCTTTGGAGTCAGGCTCTGAGTGCAACCCAGAAGTCTTAAAACATTTTATCTCCAGCCACCCTTCTTTTCCCACAGAGAGGAGAGAGGCCCCACTGCAGTGGAGAGCATCTCTGCCTGACGAGGTGTCAAGTGCTGGACCTGCAAAACTGAGAACAGAACCAGTCCTGGTGAGGAAATTCCTCTCTCCATGGTAACTGCAATATTGCTCTTGTCTCCTTAACCACTCCCAGTCCTTTTCCAGGCTGGGGCAAAATCACAACTGAACTGTGACCCCCTAGATCATACCTAATTCCCACTGTAAAAATACTGTTCTAATTCCAGATGGGTTGTACCTGGGGTAAATCATAAGCAGATCTTGGTGATTTGAGGCAGCAGGAACTTGTGAAGGGTCAGATTAAAACCTGGCAGCTTGAATTATGTTATCAGATACGATTTATTAGCAAGGCTTCAAAAAGAAAAGGAGTAATTCAGACCAGGAAAACAGACAGTGATTGATGTCCTGGACCACAAGAGCTCCCATCAGGATGCTTTGCCTTAGAAACCATTGCTCTGCCTTTGTTTTCCTCTGTCTTCCCCACATTCACTGGTGAACAGGGCTTTGCACAATAAAATTTCTGCAGTGGCTGACCTGAATGTTAAAAAAAAAAACACTCCAAAGAACGTTTGGAATGACTGAGCCACCCCAGCCATCTCTGTACACTTCAGAGTCTCCCTGTACAGCACACCTCCTCAAATAATAACTTCACTCAAGTATAAAGGGCCTGCAGGATGAAATGCTTGTCACATTCACCTGTTTTTCCTGCAGCTGACACTGAACTAACAAGCATATTCCTTCAGAGTGCTCTACTCAGAGCCTTGGATCCCTTAATGGAATGAAGTGGCACTGGATCTCACTTTGAGCATGTGGGAGATGGAATTAAATGAATTACCTGGAATTAAAAAATCCCAAAAGTGGGAAGGGTTCTGTAGTGGAACTGAAATGGCAGCATTCACTGCAGAGAGGGACAACACAAAAAAAACCACAAAACCCAGTTACTCCATGTTCTTGAGTACATACCTGCTTTTATGGGACCTTTCTTCAGGCTCCATATTCACCACCTGTGCTTCAAAATTCAGTTTCCCAGAGTTTGCTTTTGATTCTTTATTGGAAACAGACCCTGCCTCTCAGGGACACTGCCATCCCCTACAAGTCCTAAAGGGCTTCAGGGATTACTCAGTGCTTCATGTCCTCTCCTAAGTGCTCTGCACAGCCCAGGTTTTTTACCAGGGGAAGTGTCCTGGTTTAGCTTTGATTTTGAGTTTTGTAATATCAACAGATGATTACATCAAAGAAAAGAGCTAATACACCTTCTGTTCATAACCAACAACAGTCCTGCTATTGTTGTTGGTTATGAACACACACAGAGACTTTAATTGTAGTTCCTCAGAAGGTCAAAGAAGATTTTTTTATTAACAAATGGAATGCTTTATATAAGGTTTATTATATATATTATATAATTATATAATGCTTTTTCCTAATTAAAAAGTGATTGGTGAACAGGAATGACACTTTCTCTATTATCATTGTTTAAATAAGAGAAACAATGTGTTTTATGCTATGAAAAACAAGGACAAAAAACACCACTTGTTGTTTGGAGAAAGAATATTGCTTGGAGAGTTTGTTTGCAGGATTTCTCCTGGGAAAGTGAGAAGCTTTCCCTTGGGAATCAAAGATCCTCACAGGCCTTCAGCTATGAAATTTCAGAGACACAGAAAGCCCTACAGGTTGTGGCCTGTGTTAACTCTTTTTTTTTTTAACTAGATGAAACTTCCAAAGCATGAATCTTGCCCAGTGAGAGAAAGAAGAGACCAGATGAAATGTAGAAAGACACAGCATGAGACCTAATGTCAGAGAAAGTGAGAAGAGACTATTTAAGTGGAAAGGAAGATTGAAGGAGTGGCCTGGTTTGATTAAACTTCTTTTGTGAGGCCACAGAGAATGGACTAAATACCCTGTAACCTATGGAGTGTTTTTTAGGGGGATGCAAGGTTCTAGTCATAGAGGGTCATTGGGGTTTTTTTTTCCTTTTAGTGTTAGTTAATAAAGTTTTATTCCTTTTAAGCTTAAGCCTGCTCTGCTCTTAATTGAAAATTTTCAAGTTAGCAAACACAAACCACAACAGGAAGCAAATCCACCAAATGCCAAGTGTGTGCTTAGAGCTTTCCCTCCCTCATTTACCCTTTTTTAGGGATTCTACTGGAGCATTTCTCCTCTCCTGCAGCTCCTTTCCAACATCTGACTCACTGAACACGTATCTTCACACTACAGGGGCTGCTGTTCAGACACACTGCATTGTCACCTCATCTCCAAAACCACAAGAAAATCCAGGGTCTCTGCACGGCTCCACCTAAAAGTGAGCTTAAAGCTGAGAAAGGCAAAGCAGTTCTACAGCAGGGAGGGACATCTGAGGAAATATGTATATACAAAAAACAAAACACCCCAAAGCAAAAAAAAAAAACCCCAGAAGGCAGCAGCAGAGCAGTTCCAGGATATTGTGAAATGCAGATATATTCTGAGGAACAGTACTATGTATGAAACCTGACATGAGTTAAACAGTTAGAAAGTGAATTATCTAATTTCTGGGCAGTTGTTTGGACAAAGAAACCCAACAATTGTGCCGTGTGATTATGATACACTCTACAGGATGGGCAAAGTTGTGCACACTCCCTCTTTTCACAACCTTCCTTATGGCTGAGCCTCTGTACCCATTCACTGAAACGCACAAACCCTTTCAAGAGCCAAACACTGCAGCACTTCAGGGCTTTAAAAACTGTGCAGTAGCTGGGTTTCAGATTTGCAGAGATGGGAAGACTTTATGAGGTGCCATCCAAAACATTTCAACTTTGCTCTCGTTCTACCCATTCCTTTCCTAAAACAAACTGTCAGAACCCCTAAGGAGAAGAATGAAATAAAGGAACTCCACAGGTGTCATTGGCACATTAATCTGCTTCCACTAAGAATTGTCAGCATCTCACCACTCATAAGGGATTCTTACTGGAATGCAGATGTGAGGTCCAAACTGGAGAATTTATAAAAACAAACCAATATTCATTTGCAAACAGCTAACTTACAGCCGAGTGATTCCCCTTGCACCTGTGATTTTAGACAAGCACGTGGAATGCAAAGGTTTAAAGGCAAATAACAATTCATGGCAAAAGGATTGCACTGTCCCACCTTGCTGAATCCAGACACTAAATTATGAGTACTGCTGATGTTTTCCTGTTACCATCAGCAATCCAAAGAATGCTTTAGAACCCTACACAGACAGTTCCTGATCACAAAGATTTTACCACATCAGATTTCTATAAACCCACATCCCTTTAACATATCAGCCTCAGTCCTGCTAAGTAGAAGATATTTTTAAACAAGCATGCAAAACCAAAGGAAGTACACTAAGACAGAATGATGCTGTTTAGAAAACAATAAATTAGTGTAACGATGGGTATACCTTCTTGTGGAAAACACTGCAGAGGCCTCTCTCTAAATCTGGCAGCTTACAAAGAAGATTTCCAATCTCACCAAACACGCTGGATTCTGACAGGAGAATTTCAGACACAGCATCAAGACGGGCATTTATTTCACTGTAAAAGAAGAAGATCAATAAAATTAAAACTTGTGTTCCTCTGAGGGGAAGGGGAAAGGCAGTGAACCTCTTCCTTTGGTTTGTTTTGGGTTGGTTTGTTTTAGTATTTGAGTAATGCCACGTCCTCATGAGTAGATCAGTAGAACAACTGAGGAATGAAGAGAATTTTGGGATTTTATTCCAAATGCAAGCCAGATCCTGGACATGAGCTCATTCCCCCCTGTCTGTGCTCACAGCAGCCCAAGAAATGCTTCAGTGCCCAATTCTGCCTGGGTTGCTGGTGGTAATAACACAAATAACACTGAATCCTGAGTATTCCACCCCAAATGTACAGACAGGTACCCCTGACCATTTTTCCCCTCTGTGTCTGATCCAGACCCAGTGATTGGTGATTACCTGGACCAGGACCGTGTTGTTTTTTTTCTACCCCTTTTTTTTTCCTAAGACCTGTAACATTTATCTCCCTATATCAGGAGTGAAGTCAAAGAAACATCCTCCTGAAGTGAGGAAATATTTCTTTAATGAGAAGAGGTGATTCCATACAATTGTAAGGTTCCTTACAATCCTATTCTTAAAAGCAAAGGGCTGTAAAAATGGACAGCAACCACCAGGTTTCACCCCAGTCTCCTCTGTATCCATCCAACATACCCAGGACTGGCTGTAGGTTGCAGGGGTAAACCCATTTCTGCTTTCTGTGCAACCAAATTGCCTCCCTGCTCCTTTCTAGGGAATTACAGAGAGTGGGGGGAAATGGGTTTATCCAAAGCCCATCCACCCCAGCAGCTTAAGGAGAAATCAGAGCTTTGGTGCAGCTACTCCACATCCCAGACAAGTGTGTGCAAATGCAGCCCAGCCCACGTTCCCTGGGACCAGCAAGATGCTCAGAGCTCAGCCAGCACAGAGGCATGGGAAATAAGGATGCAATCCAAATTTAAGACCTTTGGAAGATTGCCTGCCTTGCCTGTGGCTTCTACTGCACAGGTTTCAGGCCAGTTGCCAGTGTGGCTGCTCATAAATAGTGTCCAAGAGGAAATCAAAGAGATTAGGCACCACCACAGGCTGCAGACATTACAACAGTCCAGCAGCCAGAGGCCTCTGGCCATGAACACAGCTGAATCTAAGAACCCTTGAAATTTTACTGCACTTCATGAGGAAGGGGAAATCATGCCTGGGTGTGCCCTGAGATAAACACAAACCTAACAGCTTTCAGGATTGCCTCTAAGTGCCATAGTTCTTTGTGCCCAACAGTAAAACCAGCCCCTCACCTGGAACTGACAGCACACCCTGATGCCCAGAGCACCAGGATGGCTCTGCCCACCTGGGGAGAGGAGCAGGAGCCACCCACCCACAGGAGCAGGGACAGCCTCTGCTGCCTGGGAATCTCACTGTCCTGGACAGAACAGACTTTGACAGCACTCACAACACCCCACTGTCCAAGACTGGCTTTTTTTTTTTTTCCCCAACCCTGAGTTAAACAGAAAGGTCAGGCACTGCTCAGGAGTCCTGTTGCAGGTGGTAACAACACCTGCATCCACTGCTCCAGCAATGCCAGAACAGGATTTTTTATTTTTTTTTTTAATTTCCCCCCATTCCTGTGGGCAGCCAGGCAACTTGGAAGCAGGTGCCAAGGACAGTGGGGTCACAGGGAGGAAGCTGAGGAGGGCTGGCATTGGTGACAGAGCCACGGAGCACCCTGAGCTCACGGCTCTGATGACAGCAGGCAGTGGCAGTGACGTTCTGAGGGGTCAGGGTCACCACCCACAATCCCATTTTCATGGGGAATTATTGACGTTTGCTGCACTTGAAACCCTGGAACACTTCTCCTCCACATGAGGGAGTACTGAACTGTTAAATTATAAACACATGTACCGTAAAGAAGATAAAAAACACTTTGTTTTTCATCATCAAAAAGCACTGTAAGCAGCAGAACTCTGATACTTAATTTAAACAGCACTATTACCATGTGGCCAATTGGAAACTGGCAGTAATAGGTAAAATAGATGTAGATATTTGCAAAAGTCCTCTCTCCAAAGCTTAATCTGCACTTTAATCATCCTCACATATGGCTGTGTTAATGCAGCTCCAGTAATCTAAAACTAGGCATCCATACAGGTTTTCTGCTTTAATCCCACAAATAAGAAAGGGTCAGGAAAATGGCATTCAGTAGCAAATGACCCATTTTTTTTTCCCACCTGTGAAGAAACCTTAGTGGGATTCCTATTTCAAAATTCAGAAAATACAGCAAAGAATTGCCTAGAACATCACACACCCTTGAGGAAGAAAGGACTGGGACAAGACACCATAAAAACAGATGATGAATTTCAAAGTATGCTTTCAAACTTTAAATATTTAGACTCAATTTAGCAAACATTTTATTGAGTGCCAATATATAAATATATATTACACTGATCAGCTGCTAAGCCATCTCTAAAGGAATTTTTTCTGCACTGCACAGTTATCCAGCATATGTCATGTACATTTTGGGGCTGCCAGCCTCTGCATGGTCTGGAAAAGAATTCCACCACCAGAAAACCTGCATCTAACATTATGCAAAGAAATTCAATAGCCAGCTAAACTGGCAAACTACTACTTCATGCTGCATTTAGGTGCAATATTAGCCTGTTCTTTCTCATCTGTATAAACCATGTCAGCAATCTGAGCTTTATCCAATTTTCCAAGCAATCTTCTGTGGCATAATGTAACATAATTCAGTTGACTAAAAGCAATACTCTTACTTCTGCCATACTCATCCTTCTGCCACTTCATACCCCCCATCTAAGAACAGCATCACTAATACAACACTGAAATCACTTTTCAGTGTATTTAAACATAACAAAATCTAACTGCAGAATTGTTACTGCAGTCATTTAAAAGAACTACTTGAAGTGAAATAATGAGATACTCCCCTGCATTATTCTGCTGCCAAATAGTGAACAATACAGAAAATTAGAAAATGTGAAGAAGATGTCTGAATCCTGAACTAAAAATTATTTTGACAAAGCAGAAGGCTGCAGACATGAAAGCACTGCACTGAATTAACATCTGAGCAGCCTAAGCAGGATTGTTGGTGTGGTAACAGGGATCTGCTGGTCTCTCCTTCAGCAAAACAAACTAACATAATGTATCTTTACATTTAAAGCAGAGTGAAATTGATAATGTAATTGCTATATAAGAACTAAGGACATTTTCATTCATGTAAGGCATTACTTAAATACAAGGAAAATCAAAATATAGATTTATCAGGAATCTCTTAAGTTATGCTAAATGCACACAGCATGAATTCATTCATCATGCTAAGGACATAATTCAAGAATAGTGTATACAATTGAAGTTAATTTTATTAAATCCATTCTGAGAGAACAGTGATGTGCAGAACTGTCAGTCAGAGGAATTCAAGCCCTCAAAAAACATAATTAAGGGTATGAAACAACAAACACTGCTTTCCATGGACAATGGTACCTACATGAAAGCCTAGCAGCCTCCTAGCTGCAGAACTGCAAAGAATGAGAATGTATCATTTAAATTACTGACTTATATATTATGGGGCTTTTCTTAACCCCCCTCCAGACCACGGCTGTCGAATGAAGACTTTGGATGAGCTGATTAAGTTACAGGCCATGTCAAATGGTACAGAGTGCCCCCTGCTTTAGCCCACTCCCTTTCCTGACAGGCAATTAATGCTCCCAAAGCCCACAGCCCAGGTGGAATTACCACTGTGCAGCCCATAAACTCAGGATGTCCTTTTGAAGAGCAAGCAGATAAAGCCCTTGGCTTACTGCAGAAGCCTGGGGGTCAGGGAGAAGAAGTCTCCAGCACCAACAGGCAACAGCTGCAGAGCCAGCCTGTAGGACCTGTTCCATGCCAGGGCTGGGGCAGTGCTCAGCTGGATCTCTATGGTTTAGTTTGGAAGTTTATTCCACAGGGTGTAGGTGAAAAGAGCCCAGCTCGGGGTTAGCTCAGAGCAGGATGGAGGAGACAGGAGCAGCAGAGAGCACAAGGAAAGAGAGAGTAAGAGGATAAGAGCAAGGGAGAGTAAGAACAGAAGAGTAAGAGGGTAAGAGAGAGTAAGAGTGGCAAGAAAGCATAAGAACAAGAGAGTAAGAAAGTAAGAGCAAGAGCGGAAGAGTATAAGAGTGTAAGAGAGTGACTCTCCTTTTACAGTGACTTCTATCTCTTTCTATGGTGAATATTCTACTTTCTCATTAACCAATCTATCATCAAATACAAATTTCTACATTTACATACATCCTATAGGAATCCCTCCATTCCCATGTTTTGTTACTTTCTAATCTCTAAATCTTATCAGGGGTCCCTCCCTGTTGAGCCAGGGAAGAAGGGTCTGTTCTGGTTTGGGCTGTCTGTTAGTAAATGACATTGCTAACAAAGAGAGAAAGAGCTTTGGTCAGCCCAAGCTGTTCTAGAAACATTCAGACAAACACTGCTTTCATTTCAATGTCTCTTCTAGTTTCTGCAGCCTTACCATCTTTGGATAAGTACTCAGAGTTATAGGATTTTCCTGTTTCTTCCTTTCCAACACCAGCCAAGGACTGTTGAGGCTGCAGCAGGGCCCTTGCAGAGGCAGGGATGCACTTTTCCAGGACAAACATCGGTGCTGTGCCTGCTGGAGATCAGCACAGCCCAGGAACAAAGCCAGGCAGCAGCAGGGTCAGGACCACCTGACACGCCCAGAGCCTCCCAGCCTTCTCCAGACACCTCTGGAACAGACTGCCTCTCCTAACAGCTTGGCACAGAAAGCCAGGAGCTTGTCTCCAAGGCAGGAGATGTCATCATGGAAAGGTCCCTGCAGGGAAGGGGGGCCCAGGTGTGCACACCCCAGAACCTCACTGGGACCAGGAACATCACAGGGACCCCTCCCTCCCTTTCTTCCTCCCCTCCTTTCTTACCCCCCTCTCCCTCTCTCCCTCTGGTCAAACCCACTGCTGTGTGTGCATCCCACTCAGCACCTACAGACCCATTTCCTTGATATTTCCCTCTGTGTAATTCACTAATGAAGATCTGTGGCCTTGTCTTGGGTTGATGCTGAATTGTATCCCCATTCATCTGTTTAGCTCAGAAATAAGTCTTGCACCTTTAAAACTGGATACGAGATTGAAGAAGCAGTGGAGTGTCCGAGGTGGTTGTTTTCAAACATAAGATAAATGTTTTCAGGGTCTGGTTTTTTTTTTCCCACACAGCCTGTGTTGTCTGCTGTGCAGATGGTGGGACAGAGCTCTCTTGCTTTTTGTTAATTTTTGGCTAGCTGAAGCAGAGATGTTCTCCAGACTGTGGGGGTTTTTCCCCCCCTCCTTTTCCTTGGAACTATTTGAATTTGCTCTGGACTAAAACCCAGCAGAGCCCCAGGAGCTCAGACCTGTGTCCCACCAGGCCTGGTTCTGGCATTTCCCAGCATGGAGGGACTGACAACAACAGAGTGAACAAACTGCACCCCACAAAAGAGACTATCTGAATTTGTCATCTCTTCGGAGCAGAGAGAGGTTTTCTTGTTTAGTATTGTTTGTTTATCATGCTGGGGAGTGCTTTGCTTGTTAAATAAACCTTTTTTTTTTCCCCACTTTCCTCCAAGGAAAATTTTCCTGAACCAGCTGGGGGACAGGCTGGTTGGATTTGCTTTCTAGAGGGATCCCATTTGGAGGTTTTTGCCCAAATTTGCCCTAAACCAAGACAGGCCTGTGGACACCCTGACCCCCGTCCTCCCTTTCAGCCAGGAGCTCCTGCCCACCTTGGGTGCTCCCTTTCCCTTTAACCTGGGATGCCACCCTTACCTCTGCCTTCTTACCTAAGCTAGAAGCTGGCTCAGTTACGGGATGAACCCTGATCTGTTTAATTTTGGTGTGACTGCTGGAATTGTATTCATTAGCACCAATGGAAAAGTAACAAACAAGGGTAATTATACCATAATTTAAATTTAAGTGAAATTTAAGTGAAACCTAAAAAAAAAACTAAGCATCCTTCAGGTTCTGATCAGTTGGGTTTTTAAGTAATTCAATCCCAAAACTCCTGATGTCTCATGGCTCTCCAGGGAGGTCCAGCAGGAGAGGACAATCTCCCTGAATGGATCTCAAATATTGAGCAGAAGAACACAAGTACCCTAAACTTTAGCCTCACATCTGTTGAAAGAACGTCCAAAATATGCAAATGATAATCAAACACTTTTGTTGATGTTCATACACAATGTGTTTCAGCCATTTGTGCCTAAAAAGGGAACAATTAGCTACTTTAGCCAACATGAATGAATGCCTGATTGCTCCATTTATAAGGAATTAGACACAGCATTCAAAGGGACCAAAACACAGCTAGCAAAAATGAATCAATGCATGTGATGATGCTGCAATCTTTTTCTTTCCTACAACAATTTTGAGATCTCAGGCATATGCTGTAACCTGCACTTGTGCATTTTATACTGCCACTGATTCTATAAAATCGTTATTCTTGGGAGGAAAATTTAGCCCTGCTGTGGGATCGGTGGATTTTATTCACAAATTACTGCTGGGAAAAAAAAAAAAATTCTAATCCTGATCTGGATGAGGATGGTATCAAATGGAAACCAGCTTAAGTCTGAAATAAGATGGGCTTCTTTAAGGACATTTAGACAGTTTGTTTCACCACCCTAATATTTTAATTATGAGAACAAGGACAAAGCCAAACTTGAAAGATTTTCCTTTAGAATTACACTTTGTGTATACAAGTATAAGTAAAGCAGCACTCAATACATTCAAAGTGAGAAAATTTAGAGCAAGGCATTATTTTATATGACAAAGGACATGCCATTGCAATCTCACTGTAAAGGGACCCTCTTCTTCCCAGTCCTACAGTATATATATCCTCCAAACCAGCCATGTTGCACTAGTAATGTCACTTTACACTTCCTCTTCTTCAGGAATAGTTGAGGAACTGTCTGTAGTCCTGAATTGTTCTAAATTTGCTACATTGACAGTCATTCTAAGCTCCCGTGGACAAAGCATATTCAGACTAACAGTGATGATCAACACCATCCTGCAAGGCTTTAATATTATAAAAACATCACCTCATCCAGAACTGGAAGGAATGGGGGACAAAGTATACTGGAATCCCAGGGTAAAAATGGAAATCCAGTGTTTGAGAGGTCATTAGAATTTTGGTTTCTCTGAGGAACAAAACAAAGGTTGATGTGTTTTTGGAAACTGTCTAAGCAGATGCTACTTATCTCCTTCCTTGAGATTTAAACGTCAGCTTTAACTAAAAAAAGATCAGGTGATCTTGGCTACAAATAAATGCAGGCACATCATATGCAACACTAAAAAATCTAAGAGAGACAAAAGAATATTAAAGAAATACAATCTAGGCGCTTGTGGGTCACTCAGTCTGTTTAAACTACTTCAAACACAAAAACCTCTCAAAAATCTGTAGAGAACACCCCAAAGTGAGAGATTACTGTGCAAGCTGGTATGTTGACATCACACACCCTTCCAGTTTATCTCACACACATCCCTAAGCTTCTAAAATTTTGCATTAGGAATTATTTTAACTCAAATGAAGCACTTTTCCAACAGAGGCCAACAGCAGCCAGGTTCTCTCCCAGTTCCAGAGCAAGGATTCTCCTTCCTCCCTGGGTATGGCAGCAGAAAGCACACATCCTGCTGGCATTCCACCTGTGCAGGGACAGAGTGGGAGGGTGGGGGAATCACCTCCTTTGTGCAGTGTTTTCTGCACATGCAGGGCTCCCTGCACAGGAATGGAATCTGCAGATATTCCCCTACACTGGCTATCAGCTGCTCTGTGTGATGCATCACCCTGAAGTTCTACTTTAAACACCTAGTCACAGCTTTATTAGCTTTACAGACTGATCTGCTACGGAAGTAATAAATCTGTATCTAATTGTGCTACTCTACTCATCTGCCTTTTCCCAGTTCTGAGCTCCTTGTTCAGCTCCAGCCAACCTTGACAATGCTGTGTGTTTGATACATACAGGAAATAAATTTCCTAGGAATCAAGAATCAACAGCTGAGCAAGGCACAGACACAAATTAACACCCAGCCAGGGAAAGGATGCAGTATTTATCTGTCTGTTTGTACTGCAGATGGGCAATCAGCACGGCTGACACCTGGGGAAGGGAAATGCAAAGAAGCTGGAAGGGAAGCAGAGTGACCATGGATAATTCAGAAACACGTTCTGCAGAGGTGAGGCTTCAGACTGGCCATGTGCAGGGCAGCATCTGTACAGGACAACATTCAAAATATTCAACAAAACAAGAGATTAAAACCAGAGCCAGTTGGCTCAGCCAGGCCCGTGTATGCAGCTCCTTGGAAAAGCTGTGACTTTGACAACAGCCTCAAGGGTTCTGAGATCTGTTTCCCGTTTAGAAAGAAACTATTTGGAACTGCTGCACACAAAGAGACAAAAGTCACAGTGTGCTGCAACTCTGGACCCTGAGAGCTGTGCTGAGCCCTTTGGCTGCTCTGCTGCCTTTGCTGCTGCAAGCCCCTTGCCTGAGTGGGGACAGCAGGTTTCACTCACACAGAGATGCTCCAGGCCACTTCCACTCCACTCACACCCACTGAGACACTAACTTTAAAGATATTGCTGCTGGGAAAAAGAAGCTTTGATGAAACCAGTTAAAATTTAGAGAATAGATAAGAGAGAGACTGGATTTAGATAAACTAATCCTGGAGCTGATAACTCATTGCCTGTCAAACTTATGTTTATGTAAGTTTGGCTTGTAAAAACACAAGACGATTGCAGACCCTCTATCTCCAGAAACAGTCCTAGGAACAAGAAATTCCAAGGAGTCATTTATCACGTATCCATCAAAGGTTAAAAGTTTAGAACGAAGAAGATTAGTTTTACTTCCTCCTCTTGGTGACCACTCCCCACATAAGACCCCCGACTCATTTCAGAAAACAAACTACGCATGCTTAATAGCCTTTTTGTCAATTAGCATACGAAGCGGAGAAGAGGAGGTGACAAGGGTATGAATATGCATTTGTATTCAACATTCTTGTGGATAAAAGGCTCTGTAATTACCTGTGATCTTTGCAGTGCGTATTAGGGAGCTATCCCACGCAGCTGCCCGGCCGTCAATAAACATACACTTTCTAACTTAACTGTTAGAGAGTCTTTTGTCCGTCACACTTGGGTATCGATATTAGATCGATATTCATATTTTAGTAAATCACCACCAGGTGAGAAAGGCACTTGATGGAACTCGGATTACAAAGGGAAGGTAACACTTCTGTAACCCACAAATACGTAACTTCTGCGAAAAACAACCTTCCTCATTCCTCCTAAAAAGCTCGGTTGTTAGTGACTGGCATACTCTTATCTCATTATCTTTGTATACCCAGGTGAATAAGTGAGGACATTACACCCCTCTTGGTTAAATTTTTTTTTTTGCCATTTCCTTTTTTTCCCCAATGTACACATCTTGTCTCTACATGTACTCCATCACTGATGATTTAAAGAGTATCTCCAAGTTTGCCCAAATGAGTCTGTACACATTCCATCTTTATTCAATCTAATGTATGGTTCCTTCACAGGAAATTTAGTCATCATCCCAAGTGATTTTCAACTCTAAGGCATAAAGCAGTAATTACACCCTCTCACTTCTTGATACACCTACTCACTGACTGGAAAAGATGCAGTACAGAAGCCTTACTTCCTCTGAGAATGTCACTCCAGGAGGCACAGGTGAATTACAATTATGGAATGTTCTCTGAGTGCATTTGTGTGCATTACTGGGAACAATATTGCCAGATGCCTGATGCACTAACTATGTAGAATTACAACTTGAGAGTCAGAAAGGGACAAGTACACAGAGCAAAACAGATTTTTTAGCTTCAAGTGCTACTGAGGAGCACCATCACCTCCAGCCACAGCAGCCTGAAAATGCCAAGCATCACTCTGTGGCAGGAAGAAGGAGCAGAGGGGTAAGAGAAGGAAACAAAACCACGAACCTGTAAAGTTGGTTCTGCACTGAGACAAGGGAGAATTTAAACTGGATATACTGGTTGACAAAGAGGTTGACTGAAGTCCTGGGGAAGAATTTTCTGCCTGCTGTGCTGGGCAGGAGCTGTTTCCCTGTGGAGCAGTGTCCGAGCTGCTGCCCACAGGTGTGGTCACTCGCCTGGTCACTCTGGAACAGCAGAACCAGGTCCTGCCCGGGGCCATCCTCAGTGCTCTGGCTCCCTCCTCTGACAGCTGCACACACAAACCCGGCAGGACCCGAGGGCAGGGAGGGAAATAAACTGATTTATTTACATTTATCCCCCCTGCGAAGTGGCCCCGAAATTCTACCGAAATGCTTTCCATGACACAATGCCCTGATTAACTTCCATGCTGTTTAGGATGGTTACATCAAAAGCCTTTGGGAGTGGGTAAGATACATGAAAGCTATTATCAGAATAATCCTTAATAATTTAAAAAAAAAAAAAAAAGCCACTGAAATTAACTTATTACAAAAAGGCTAACAAGAAAATTCAGCTGCACCAGTATATTGCTTTAACATACTGGATTTGGTCAAGGAAAAAAAAAAAATGCTTCTGAAGAAACAGTTGTAAATTACCAGCAACAGAAAAATGCTAAAACACTGGTATATCTCACTCTTTAAACCTGTCAAAAAGTAATAAACATTAAAACTGCTTAATATATTTTCAAAAATAAAACATAGGGGGAAAATACTGTGGATAATCAAGTCAGAAGATCTCCTGTATGCTACAACTGAAGGGAATAAAGTGACAATTTCAATGAATTCTGCATTGACAATGCTCAGGAAGCACATATCAAAGGACTGGACCCAAAAACTCAAAATGTGGGCAAATACAGGCCATTATTTACTACACATTCAAGCACAGCACTCAAATCTAGTCTGCAAAGAGAAGTCAGAAAGGACTTCAAAACTGAGACTAGTGAAAACCCACATAATACTGACACAAAACACAGCATTTCTTAAGCACTGATAAATGAAGCACAGGTAAAAATACAGGAGTGGCCAGATAATCATCACATTTCAGGATTAATAAAAAGGAACTCTCTCCCGTGCATTGTACACAGGGATAACAAAAGCACCCACAGCTACTTTAGAAGAAAGGGATGTAAATATTTGTGAAGCAAGGAAGACATCCAGCATTAATTGGCAAGTTTAGGAACAGAACAACCTCCAATCCCAGCTCATCCTCACTCATTGTTTGAAAAAATGATACAAAATTAGAATGGTGCCCTAATCTGAGTTCTGCAACAGGATCTCTAACTCAGCCCAAACCCATTACTATTTACCCGTGCCCAAAAGAGTGGTTTAACTCCTTCAAACCTAAATAGAACACCCACCACTCCTACTGTGCCATCTCAGGTCTTCTGGGCAAACAAATCCATTGGGCAACACCCAGTACCACAAGTTGAAGTCAGAGGTTTAGCCAAGGAACCATCTCACCTGACTTTCAGGAGGGGCTGGGTTACCCATTTCTTCAACCTTCGACGTCCAAACGAAGTTTTAGTATGATCCAAGACCCAGAGGAGGCTTCCCTTTGTCTTCATGTCAGTCTGGAGTAACGAAAATCAGTTACTTGTTTTTAACTGAGCAGTCGGTTTTGCAGAGGGAGGATCTTCACATTGTTTAAAACATTGTGTTTTTAGGATATGGCAACTGTACCTACATTATCAATTTCATTCATCAGCAATGCCTTACATGAGGATCTTCCATAAGTGTGTTTTCCCTTTAACTAGAAAATGGATTTTAGGAAATGACCAGGATAAATTAAACAGCTAAAATAAGTCTGTGCATAAAGCTCTGAGCAGAAGCACAAAAACAAACCCTACTGCAGACATCACTCATCTGCAGTTGATAAAGAAATTAAATTTCAGGAAAGTTCTCAGTTAAAATGCAGCAAGACTCCTAACTCATACCAAAAGCTAGTAGAGATTAGCTTCATTCATGCTTCTGGAAATGTTATCTCCCCTCAGTCTGATCCTATTCAAAATAATTTAAGATTTAAGGGTGAGGTTTGCAAATCTGATGAACTTCACTGGGAGAAGTATCTCAAATAGCTGTGAAAATCTCAGCATTTATCAAAAAAAACCCAAAAACCAAACATTACATTTGTCCTTACCTGATTTTGTAAAATTTCCAGATTTTTCATTGTTGTCCCATTAATTGTCATGTACTCAGTTTCACTGGACAACCGTTTGAAATTGCTGGGGAGAGGAATTGCAGATGTTATATCTTAAATTTGGGCATGGGCAGAACACTGAAACACTGTCAAGATTTCTCACATTAGAGAATTCAACAATTCCGCAAATAAACATTAAAAAGTCAAGAAAGAAATTAAAATCTCTCCAAATTAATAAAAGAACTGAACACTAATAACTTCTTTTAACTTTCTGTTTGGGAAAATAACATTTCAGACTCACGTCCCCATTTCCTACAATGATTCTGACAAAGCTCAGAACAAAACCCAGCCCTCCCTTTTCTCCTAAATGATTAATTTATTCATTTTACAATCTAGCAATGATAGGACTAGCAATTAATATTTCAAGAATGGAACAGATTTTTAGCACAACTCACCATATCAAAATACTTTGACTACTTTATTTACTACTACTGCAAATTTGAACAGCCTGCAAGTGCAATTATGAAGGAAAATAGAAATAGGGGAGATTGAAACTGCTTGATTTTGTTTTAATGTGAAATAACCATGACCAGAATCACTTGACTTTTTGATACCCCTTAACAGAACTGGATGAGACCAATCCAAAGGGTCTTGCTTTAGAATTACCATTAATAAAGTAATGGTTTTAGGTGTGCAATCATATTAGATCTGAAAATCATTTCAGACTCAGACACACACGTAGTAGTCAGGACTGCGAAGTGCAATATCCTCACTAAATGCTTCTGACAAATCAAGTCATGATTGTCTGGGTTAATCATCCTGCTGACTGCCCTTTGCACAGAATCTAGGACACTCTTTGCTGTCTTAGACTAAGCAGAATCACTTGCTGGGCAAGATTTAAAACCATTTTCTTGACTTCTCACAGAAAGTTTTTCAGTGCATTCAATTTTAAACCCTCTGGAAAAGTCCTTGAATGCTCAACCTTTTCCTGTTAGGCACACACAGCTGCATTGCTGCTACACGAGAAAACAAAAACAACACCAAAACTTTCAGAAATATGAAATATTCAGAGACTAATCTTATATATTTATGTCGTATGCAGGTGCTTGGGCCTGCTACCAATTTCTTTTCCTAAATAATGGGTCAAATCAGAAGTATTTTCCACAGAATTGTAAAAAAAGCAGATTCAACTGAGGGCCCTCAAGAAGTTTAATGACAGCTTGGAAGTACAGCTGACTCAGAACTGTACCCACAGTCGTAATTATTCTGCTTTGTGTGCTATTTCAGAAACCAAGGAAGTTGACCAGCAAAAGAAAAACACTGGAGGCAAAAACCAGCAACACTTTCCAAATTACACAATATTGTCAGCAACAAAACAATACTTCTTTTTATTATCCTCAGTCACAACTGCTGACACTGGCAAAAATTAATTAGGAATGATTTCTGCCTGAAACATTTCTCCCTTGCATGAAACAACAAATCCCATCTGCTGTTCCAAAAGCACCTTCCTGCACACCCAGGACCCTCTGCAGTTTTTCAGTTTGCCACTGCTCCAGCCTCTGGCCCTTCCAACCTCCTCTCCAAAGCCAAGAGGATGCTCCTGGGTCTCCCTGTCACAGCAGAGCTTCAGGATCATGTCTCGGAATTATAAAAATTATTTTTTTGTGTTTCTCTGCCTCTGCCATTCGGCTGTTTGTCTTCTTCCGAGAATGTAAATAGAGTTTTTTCTCCCAGCCAGAGAGTTTGAAGGAAAGGGCACGCGACTTACTTGTTGTTCTCTTCATAGTTTATTTTTTCTTATCATTAAATTCTGTTTCTGACCTGCAGAGCTCTTCACTGTAGGTCAGTTCAAGGAACAAAATGCAAAATGCTTAATGTTCAATACAAAATGCTCTAATGCTAACTACAAAGTGCACAAATGCCCAAATGCTCCCACCCTCAGGGTGGTGTGGATATTTATACTACAATCGACGTAATCAGTATTTATAACACTTCTCCAATAACTATTATCCATTTTAGAAGGTCAGACTCTATTCTAAACCAACTCTAATGTGCCACCTCACTGCAGAACACGGAGCAGGTGAGGAAGAAGAAGAAACCCAAAAGCCACGTGGACTTCTCCATCTTGTCCTCACCTGTCTGCCATCCTAAAAACCCCATCCATCTAAAATTCTCACCCTGGGATAAAACTACACACTATTCTACTGTCTAATACACACTCTTGAAAACTCTGCTTCATTCCAGAGCCTAAAAGCCCTTTTTCCATGAACAAAGGTTAAAAACACTGTTTGTCAGAGATCTTAAAATCCCTTACAACATGCAAAGAAATATTTCTCATCATTCCAGACTCCGACAATCGCGGATTTCTCTGCTCCTGGTGCTCCCACACTTCTCCTGGCTTTAGAGCAGCTAGCACAGGACACACTCTGTTCACAGCAGGGCTGCTCAACAGTTGTCTGGAAACAACTCACTTCTCCCCTGCACAGTGGATTTACCCTTCTTTCACAGCATATTTACAGTTCTTTCAGATCAGACAAGCTGAAGTTGTTTTCACAGCATAAATTAAGTGTGTCTTACATTACCCAGGTGTTTTCTTTATCTGAGTTACTTCACCCTGCTATTAATCGTGGTAATTGAGAGTTTAGAGCACATGAGTAACAGTCAGGATCAGCTGCAGGATATGCCCAACCAACAATTCCACATGTCACAGCACAGAACATGTTTTGCTTCCACCCACTCATCTTCTTTCAGCTTGGGATGAGAACTTGATAAAAAAGTGAGAAAAAAATAAAAATAAAAAAAAAATAAAATAAAACCACATTCTTCATAAGGTATTTAGAGACCAAATGGCAGAAGGTTGTAGGTAACTATTAATCCAGGGCTGGTTTTGCAGCAAAGGTCTCAGCACAGCCCCTGTGTGAAATGCTAACGTGGTGCCACCAGCCCTCCCTGCACTGCTGGAAGAGACCTTTCAGAAATCATTGTGACAGGACCATGAGGCCATAATTCCTCCTGTAGGTGACACTGTGACCCCAGCTTCAAAGCAGGGACTTGCAACAGTCTCGGGCTCTCAGGCAGCACAAAACCCAAGAAATGGAAACAGCTGGCAAAGCCCATAACAGAGGAGCATGGCAAGGCAGGGTCAAGTCATCCCTGGGCTCAGAGAAAGGAAGAGAGTCAACAAACAGAGGCTTCCAGGGAGCTTTAGGAACCCTCGCAGGGAATACTCATGAGAATGAGGTTCCTGCCCATAAAATTACTTTCCCAGAGTAGGAGCACACGATGATGAGTATGGAAAGGTTACTGCTCTGCTTTAGGACAGAGCAGCACATCCCCAGACTGCAGCTATTATGTGCTACTGCAGAGAATGGATCACCTGTGCCATTTTTTCAGTACTTTAGTGGGGTTTGTAGAAAGAGTGAGAGCAACTTTCCGCACAGGAAATTAGGACAAGGGGGAACAGATTCAAACTAAGGTAGGAGAGATTTAGTTTTATGAAGGAATTGTTCCCTGGCAGGGTGGGATGCCCTGGCACAGGGTGCCCAGAGCAGCTGGGGCTGCCCCTGCACCCCTGGATCCCTTGGACATTGGGGCTGGAGCAGCCTGGGATGGTGGAAGGTGTCCCTGGTGGCACTGGAGAAATTTGAAAGTCACCTCTGTCCCAAACCAGTCCAGGATTCTGTGATTTTGCCTCTGGAGGAGCTTGCAGTGATTGGTGGTGTTAATGCTGTGTTCATTGTTTTCTCCACAGGAGATAATACACATGATTTTATACTCAGTGTCTCAGCCTAAGTGAATGCACGTTATTTAGATCACGAATTTTCAGCTGCTTTAATTTTCCAAATCTCTGACGTTTCTGAGTGAGGCTGCAAGGCGCCCTGAAAGCAACAGATTTTCTTTGCTCAATTAGCTTTTACAGAGCTCTAGAGTCTATGAGATCTCTAAGGGGGGATAAACCACAGAATGAAATACACAAGACAAGAAATGCAGGAATCCCTAAAAGCTTCAAGAAATAAAAACAAGTCCCTCCATTTTTCAGAAGCACTAGTTTTCTTTAGATCTCATACCAAAGACATTTACTACAATCTGCGTAGCAAAGGATGTCAAGCCCAAGAGTGTTTTGTATTTAATTAGCCAGGTTTAAACTCATTAGTGAATATTTCCACATGGCTAGAACTTTTGTTCTGAATCCCTTTTTGTTTTGTGTGTTATTTCCTGCATTTCTGGAAGCTCATCCATCACTGTTCAAAATCACCTACAAAGTCCCTCTCTCCTCCATATCCAACATGCTGGAAAACACAAATGTAAAACTGAAATACACCAAGACACATTTCCTCAGCAACTGCTACGCAAATGATGAATTTTTTCAAACAAATCTGGGTACTCAAACATACTTGAAAACTCCTCCTAGATGCGTACTACCTTCTTGACAAAAGCCTTTAATAAATGTCTTCTGTAAAGGTATTATAACACACTGATTAACAAAAACTTCCACCATTCATTATTAAATCTATTTTCACTTGCTGCTGAAACTCTAAAGTAGCCTAGCCACAGGCTGGGGTCCTGCTGTGGTGGAAATACTTGTCTCTTTGTGATGTTTTGCTGGCTTTTAGGATCTTAAAAGTAGATTTAAAAGCTTCATCAAAATATTAGAGTAAAAGCTAGTCCCCCACCAGCACCAATGAGGATTCCTTCCTTGTATGATAACTCATAACTCTTCCTACCAAACTAAAATGGCTTTTTTTTTTTTTCAGCTGGGAGAAGGGTTTTTGTCCAGGGAAAGTACAGAGGTGTAATGAATTTTAATTTTTTCATTCTTCCCATCAAACAGATCTTCTTCACCCAGACCTGTGACACATTAACAAACTGAAAACTACCTCACAACTCCCACTTCATGCTCTCTGACTCATCTGTATATGCTCTCTGACCTGAACTCTTCTAGGAATTTTAAGTTGCTTTACACTGCAATGGAAGTTATTTCTCTTCTATTCCCTAATTCAGGACGTTCATGAGCCTGACATCATTTCCTTTAAAGTCTTTCACTGTTCAGCATTTAGACAGCATTTCACTGGCATTAGGAAAAATATTGAAGTTGAGTTTGCCTGAGTATTTGGCTCAGTTTGTTGATCCCCATGAAATACTACAAGCAGCAAGTGGAAAACTCAGTATTGGGTAGTCAGAGCATAAAGGCTTTAGAAACAAAAACAGCAGAATCCAAGCTCCTGACTACCAAGTTATCTCAAAAACTGTTATTTTATTTCTTCACAGAACATCACCAAAATACTTAGTATTTCTTTGCCTCTTCCCTTGGATGCTCATGCAGTCTCCAGAAATCCATTAAAGCAATCTTCAACAGGCAAATGTCAATGCTAAGATTTAGTGCTTTTCCTTCCTAGTCTATAATGTACTTGATTTTAGGATGCAGCTGGTACAAATGTGACTGACTGCTGCTACACAAGCCTCCACATAATTATATTTGTCCTCTGCCACTGAATTACTTCTACATAAAAGATGGATTTCACATTTTCTCCAGCTGAAAGAACATTCACCTCCTGTGTGATTGCACACAGGGCACTGTGACAGCAGCGACCCACGAGCTGACCACAAAATGGCATTTCCTTGGAATTCATTTTCTTCCTCAGAAGTTCTACAAGACTTCTCCAACTATGCCACCACATTAAAATAACCCAATTCCTTAAAAAAAAAATAAAAATAAGGCAGTCAAAGAAGATAAGCAGGCACACCACAGTGCAGGAACACCACAACCCTTGATGGATCAGCAGGGAAGATGCCACAGGAATTCATTCCCCATTAGGCCCACAAGCACACCAAACTTTTTGTTTACATTCAAATACAACTTGGACAGAAGGACAACCTGAGGAAAGAAATCCATCCCAAAAATCAGCACACATGTATGATTTCCAAATATTTTGGTGGACACCTGGAAAAGTGTGTAAGCAGCTGGCACCTGTGGCTGGTGTTTTAATTGCAGCTGGTAATCTAAACTGGAAATGCAGGGAGCCCTTCAAAACCAGGCTTCAAACTCTCAGAATCCCACACAACATGTGCATGATCCACAAATGACATGACCTATTTCTAAGTTTCCATTCTGCAGCCTGACTGACTTTTTAAACCCTGCATACTTATGGGACAGAGGAATATTGAGACAACTGGGAGAATATCTGCCAGAGTATCCACAACAGATAAAGCTGCTTTGTTTAATAAGCCTCAATGATATTTTCAAAGTTAAGCCAGGTAGGACAGCAATGTTTTATACCTGTGCAGCACAAAATAAGAGAAGCTTCAGCAGAATCGTTCCATTTTTAATTGATTCCACCTGCATAAGCCTGCCATAAATCTTGAGTACTCATCTCAGAATATCTAATACACCCAAGTGTTGGGGCTGCTCAAGAATTGGCAAGGTTACATTGATGTCTTTGTGGTTTTGCAGTAATTTTGCACAAATGGTGGTGCTCTAGCAACAGCTTTTGCCATAATCCTTCTTCCCACTCCATCCAGCCAAGGGATTTTCCAGAAAGCCAGGATGTGTTAAACAGTTTTCTTTAAGACTGATAACTAGATTCAACAACTCCAACAGACCTGCTGGGTACTGCCTGAACATTGCAACACACTAGAGTTTATACCTGCCTCCAGAGATATAGAAAGAAAGCATTATTTACACACTGCTGGCAAACTCAACAACATCTGCAAGGCTAAGTTGCAACAGCAATTTTTTTATTTTTTTAAAGCAGCCCAGAAAAGCCCTGCATTTTGGTTACACAATAAAACTGAGGTTGAGCTGTGACAGCTGAAACAAACAAACTTTAAAATTTTCTCCCTGGTATCTACCAGTTTTTGCACCTTGTTTGTTTTCAGCAACACCTGGCAGCAGCACATGCCCATCCACATCACTGAGAGTAATGTCTGCACAAACATACTTCATAAAGGTGCTCCTGAAACACCACTCAAAGAAACCACTTGATTCTTTCAGCTCTGATTAGGAAATCAAATGTAAGGTGTAATTTTTACAACAGTTATGTTTATCACTAGCAGGTTTTTCATTACAATCAGGGACACTGTCTGCTAAAACTTGCAAGAAGTGGTGCTTTGAATTGGAAATTTATATAAGGCAACTTACCTCGGATTGTAAAGCATCTTTTCCAAATTAAATTCTTTGAGATATGCAATTACTGCTGCCAGAGAGCAAATAACAGGCTTATCCAAGTTTAGTATTACAGATAGGTTTTGAGGACCTAAAAAAAATAATTTTTCTTGTCAAATGTTTGTTTTCTGATTAACTCACTGTCTACTACTACGATATTGTAGATAAACATAATCTGCTTTTCAGTTTATTCTAATAGAAAGCTGTAATGGATGTACAGTGTTTTATGACATTAAATCAACATAAAGCAAGGCTCCAAAGTAACACTTATGGTTCCTAATTATGGTTCCTAATAATGTGGAACGTTGCAACAGTGTAAACACATTATGAAACTGAAAGAATTTGACTCCGTGGGTTTTAATTCATTAAAAAAAAAAAAAAAAANAAAAAAAAAAAAAAAAATTAGTCGGCATAACAAACTTCTAAGCATAGAAACTAAGAATGGAATTCTGACATCTTCATTTCAGTGCCTGTTCCAGCTGCAACAACAGGAAAACTCACTCCAGGATACCACAACATATATTTTCCAAAGCCCACACAGTTCAGGTTTTTGGTTGTTTTTTTATTTTTCCAGGGCTGTTTTTGAAGCTGTTCTCCTGTTCTCACGTAACACCTGCAAGAACTTTAGAGCTCAGTAACAAGAATGTTACTGATGTCCTCTCTTCAAAGAGGGCAAGAAGGATGGCCCAGGAAACTCCCAACCTCCATCCCTGGGAAGGGGATGGGACAGGTGGCTCTGGAGGCCATCACCAAGCAAGCAGAAGGAAAGGTCACTGTGGGAGCAGTTCTGTGCCAGAACAGTCTGGGGCAGTGCTCAGCTGGATCTCTATGGTTTAGTTTGGAAGTTTATTCCACAGGGTGTGGGTGAAAAGAGCCCAGCTCGGGGTTAGCTCAGAGCAGGATGGAGGAGACAGGAGCAGCAGAGAGCACAAGGAAAGAGAGAATAAGAGGATAAGAGCAAGGGAGAGTAAGAGCAGGAGAGAGCAAAAAAAGAGAGTGACTCTCCTTTTACAGTGACTTCTATCTCTTTCTATGGTGAATATTCTACTTTCTCATTAACCAATCTATCATCAAATACAAATTCCTCCATTTACATACATCCTATAGGAATCCCTCCATTCCCATGTTTTATTACTTTCTAATCTCTAAATCTTATCAGGGGTCCCTCCCTGTTGAGCCAGGGCAGAAGGGTCTGTTCTGGATTGGGCTGTCTGTTAGTAAATGACATTGCTAACAAAGAGAGAAAGAGCTTTGGTCAGCCCAAGCTGTTCTAGAAACATTCAGACAAACACTGCTTTCATTTCAATGTCTCTTCTGGTTTCTGCATCCTTAGCATCTTTGGATAAGTACTCAGAGTTATAGGACTTTTCTGTTTCTTCCTTTCCAACAGGTCATCAGGAGTGGCCAGCAGGGATTCACCAAGGGGACACTGTGTTTGAGAGAGCTGGGCAGGGAGAAACCCAGTGAGGTCCAACAAGGCAACTACAGGTCCTGTACCAGGGGAGGAATAACCCCAAGCACCAGAACAGATTGGGAGTGACCTACAAGAGACCATCTCTGTGGAGAAGGACCTTGGGGTGCTGGTGGATGACAAGTTCACCTTGAATTGACAGAGTGTCCTGGGGTACAGAAGGGTCAGTGGGATCCTGGAGTGCCTCAGGAAGAGTATGGCGACCAGGTCATGGAGTGAATCCTGCCCCTCTGCCCTGCCCAGGTGAGGCCACGTCTGCAATGCTGTGCTCGGTTCTGGGCTCCAGAGTACAAGAAAGACAAGGAGTTCTGGTGGAGGGTCCACTGGAGGCCATAGAGAAGTTTAAGAAGCTGGAGCATCTCTTATGAGGAGAGACCGGGAGCTGAGCCTGTTTCGTCTAAAGAAGAGAAGTCTGAGAGGGAATGTCATCAACCCATATAAATACCTAAAAGGGGTGTCAAAAGGATGGTGCCAGACTCTCTTCAATGGTGTCCAGTGATAGGATGAGGAGCAGGGCCATAAAATAAACCACAAGTTCAACCTCAACATGAGGAAGAACTTCTTTGCATTGAGGGTGGCAGTGCACTGAAACAAGCTGCCCAGAGTGGTGATGGAATCTCTCTCTCTGGAGACATTCTAAGCCCACCTAGATATATTCCTGTGAAACCTGCTTTAGGAGACCCTGCCTTGGCAAGGGGATTGGATTGGATGATCTCCAGAGGTCCCTTCCAACCCCACATATCCTGAGACACTGTGAACTTGAGAAACATTTCAGGTGTTGAGTAATCTCTCAGCTGTTATGTACAGCAGAATTTAAATCTAAATCTGTCTAAATAAACACCTTCAAGCTATGAAAAGAAAGTAATGGTAGCCCTGTGTTCACTTCTATTTGAATAATGGTCCATTTCCTCCAAGCTCAAGGTAAGAATCCCACTGAGCAGAAAATGAAGCAAAGGTGGCCAAAAGCCTGCATGAATGTAAAGGCTAATAGGATGCATGCTTCAAAAACATTTTGGAATGTCATTTGGAATGAAAGACCTGTAATGTCAGGCACCTCTTTTGCTTAAAAACATGAATGAACATACCTGCAGCACCAGGCACCTCTTTTGCATAGAAGTCAGTAACCCTCTGGAAAGCATGACTGTACTCAAAATTGAGGTTTTCCATCCTTTCTATCCTAATTCTGTCATCCTGTAACCTGCAAAGGAAAGAAAAAAAATGACTCAAGTTTTTACACTCCTCATGAAGAGCACTGAAGGAGGTTACAAAGGTGCACTTCCTTTTGTCTTTGCTTTGTTAGGAGGTGAAGGGGTAAAGAATGAAGAGATGAGCTATCAAAGTAGGTTGAAAACATTTCCAAGCGTGCTGCATTTTTAAAAACGTTTCTTCCAACCTCTGTGCAAGTACAAATAAAGCAAATCCAAACAGCAGCAAGCACAGCCAAAAGAGGGACTGCAAGAGGTGGTCTAGCATACCTGCAAGGTAGACACAAATATTTCTTCACCAATCATAACAAGCACTTGCCTTATCTCTTCTTAAAGCCTTCTAATGACCAAACACATAAGCTATTTTCCAATCCTATCTCCATATTTAATTTTCCTTGGTCTTGGAAGATTTTTATTCCATGCTGTAGAACTAAAGGGCTGGATTTCTTTTAGCCTTTCTGCAGTCCAGAAGGCAGCCAAGGATGTTATTACTAATAACTCACTCCTGCCAGCACACCAGCAGTTCCTCCCAGTTCAACAGCACCAGCAAACACTGCAAACCTCACAAGATGCCTGTTTCTCCTAACTGGTCGCTGAAATTAAGATTGGGTGCTGCTTTACCCCTGCAATTTGCACAGCTGTTGGTAAGCACTGAGGAGATATGCTGGTTAAAAAAAGCACAGAGCACATGGTGCCCCTGCCAGCCTGGAGCACAATTACACGGCGACACACTGAGCACTGGACCACGGGACAGCAGAGAGCTGCAGTGAAAAGACACACTCAAAACCCACTTGGCCTCAGGGTTTTCACTTACTGTCACACCCCCACAGGATGTGGGTTAACCAAGTGCTTGGAGAAGACTGGAATGATGCCAGTGAGAGGGGTTGTGGAGGTATCACAGCATGGAAGTTAATCAATACCCTGTTAAGCAAGGCTTTTCAGCTTCACAGGGGAAAAATACAGACAGATTTTCAGCCTTACCTTCTACATAATCCCACCTGAAAGGATCAATACTTCTCTGGGGCCCAGCTCTTAAAAATGAGAGTTAATTTCCACCACACATATCTGACTAACCAGACCTGCCCCCCAGCTCATGCTCCTGGTGATCCTCTCCCTGCCTTTGTTTTAACTGACTGAGCAAATTAAGTTTTTAGTCTTTATGCTCTCTGGGAGTCCCCTGTGCCCAGCCCTTCTCAGAATGAGCAAACATTCCTCAAGCAGAGGAAAATGCCAACCCCAGTCAGCTGTTTCCTTCCTTGCCTTATTCCCCTTGCTCCACCAACCATGTGCTCTGGCACATCCACGCCTTTTGGGAGATCAGAATGTGCCTCACTGCAGTGGAGCACAAACACCCCTTCAGCACTGCTCCATGGGGTGATGGATGATGCCTGGAGATCAGCACAGCACCTTTGAGTCACCCTTAAACGACAGAAGGGCCTTGCTGCTGACTAGACTCTTGGCTTTTCTCTCAGTGTTTAGGTTGTTTATTATTTTCTTATCTTGAGTTTCAGCGCAGGAGGCTTAGCACCAGCCTGGCATGAGGGAGAAAAGCATCAAAATGTCCCCCAAACACACGGGGTCAAGCTCTCATACAGAGAATTCACCCAATTATCACCAAGAATGAACATTATTTCTACTTTTTTACCAATAACCAACTAAATCTCTGTTCACGTGACACTGTGGCAAATTGTGCCCAATGTTCCTGTGTCCCCAACACTGCAGAATGTGGAGGAGATGAAGGAGGAGAAAGAAGCCTGAAAACCACAAGGATCCTCCAGCTTGTCTTCACCTCCTTACCCAAACCAAAAAATCTAAATTTCTCACCCTGAGATAAATTCCATATTCTGCTACTATCTAATTGACATTCTTGAAAGTTCTGTTTGATCCCAGAGCCTGGGGAGCCCTTTGCATGGATGAAGGTTAAAAGCAGTGTTTGTCAGAGGGGTTGGATCCTTCAAAACATGCAGAGGAATATTCTCAGAATTCTACACTCCAACAATTTTTAAAACAAAGGTTTTATTTTTCATTTCTATCTCTTTATGTTTTCATAGCAATGACTACAGAAAAAAGCAAGACTAAACAAAGTTTGCAGAGCTAATCTGTAGAATGGAAGTCAAAAAGAAAGGCCTTGGGGTGTATTTCACTAGGTGGTTCATGCCACACCTGTTTTGTTTTCTAATGTTTAAACACCAATTGGTGTCGTTTTCTGTAATGTATTTCTGATTTTCTTCCCTTTTATAACCAAATGTATTCAAGCCCTTTGCATAAACTCTGGAATATGATAGTTACAATCAGTATATACGTTGAGTGAATTCTGATTTTTGTTTGTCAACTCCATGAATGGGAAACATTCTAAATTATTCATCTATTTAAAATTATTAACTCCACGATCTACAAAGATCGTCACAAATTTAAAACCTGTGTTCTAGATATAGCAACATCAAATATATATATATGACATTCTGACTGAGAGCACGCACCTGATATTTTAGATAAAGTAGAAAAAAAATGGAAAGTTACAGATTCAAGATGTGAAAAAACCTAAATTTTAATCAAGAAAACAAAGTTTGCTGCAGAAGGCTTTCATGTGTGTCCTCTGTGCAGCAAGATGATCACCAAAGGCCATTTTCCTGATTATAGGCAGGATGATATGTTGATGCTTATTTTATCTCTCCAGCCACCAATGCCTTTTCGAATCAGAAACTCAATTCACCATCAACTTCTGTAAACATCACTCTTGTCAGAAGCTCCAAATGAGCTGCAGTTCAACTCCTCCCTGGAAACAAGCCATGCTCAACTCAACCCTCAAAGCTCCCTCACCTCCCCTGCAGCCCCTGGACTGGACACTGAGTGACCAGGGAGCTTGGAGGGGTGACCCCCAGTGCCCCCCAGCAGAAAACTGCCTCTCCTCTCAAGAAAAAACACAAAAGCTGCCCAAGAAAATCACCTTGGGCAAATCAGCCTGCCCACAGCTGAATAAAGGAGGGGATCCTACCACATATCACACTGTAACAATACAATAATACCAATAAATAATATAATAACATAACACCTGCATCCTAACCTACACCTTTCTGTGATTCTGTTACTGGAGGGACTGATTTATCTGTCACCCTGCTGGCAAAGTGAAAAAAGGATCAACACTGCTGGGTTTAATTCCTCTATTTATCCGAAAATTCAATGCATCCACTTAGAATTCATTGCTTAACAAGTGCTGTAGGAAAAATATTTAAAAGAGAGCTTTCAGTTTGATGGAAAAGTCTCTTAAGGAAAACATTTATAAACATGCTAGAAGCTAAAAGGAAGCAACTTAAACAAAGCTAAGTTACAGAAAGTGACATAAGATATCTAGAAAATAATAAAATCTTTTATTACAAATGAGCTTGCTTCAAGCACAAGAGCTAACTGCAGTTTGCTGAATAAAGCAGGAATCACTTCATTGCTGCTCTACAACTCACAATTAAACAGGCATAAAGTGAATAAAGACTTACTGCAAAACAGACACGTCCAGACTGAGTTTTCCTGAAGCTCAGCAAGTCTTCCTAAGGCAAGGAAGCAACTGTAGAATTTTACCTTTCAACTACTACCCTATGTGCCCATTCTGCTTCAGTACATTCAAATGTAGGGGTGCATGGACCAAAATTTCCCTGCACAGCCCAGTATCACAACACAAGGACACCAATGATGCAGAATTTGGGAAGCTGTCTGCTCCTAAAACTCACTACAAAATTTTTAATTCTGATGCTAACCACAGATCCGTAAAGCACAAATGGTTTACTTAATTTTTCCGTTCATTCAAACTGCTCTTTTCTCTGCATTTCTCAACAGTTTATTCTGCTGACAAGATCAGTCTGTCACTGCAGGGGTAAAAATGCCAGCACTGCCCAGCAGGGCAAGGCAACCTGAATGCATCAGTCCTTTCAGATATCCAAGGACATCGTGTCACCTTCCCTTACCAACGTGCTTGGCAGAATCTGCATTTCCTTAATTTCCTACCACCGTGTTACCTTTGTTATCCAGCCACTGCTGGCTCAGGCCTGAGTCTGTCTGTGGGGATGGAGAACAACCATTTTTTTGGAGAACTCCTTTTTTTTGGTGAGTCTTGGCAGGGAGCTGCAGCAAAGCCTCGAGGATATTTCCAAGCAGTTTTTTGGGTTGGTTTTTTTTTTGGGCACCAAGCACACACACATTTTTCAAAGCACAGCTTCTTCTGCAGTTAGAGCCCCCACGTTTGCTTTCAGGTGGCAGAGATGGAGACTGCTGCTGCAACGAGACAGCAGCACTGTCACCTTCTCTGAATATCTGACACAAACTGCTGCTGCTCGTGGAAATTGAGCAGAAACCACCACGTGGATGTCACCAGGGTGTTACACACAACACCTCACCCCAACAGGACCTCCAGCTTCCAAAACTTCCCATCTCAAAGCCCTCCTGAATGCCAGAAGCTGTTGAAAAGCCCAGAAGCAACTCTGACACACTTTAATATACATACACACATATATGTGTTTCTGCTTGCTCATATGTGCCCCTTGCACATACAAATATGAGGGAAAGAGAAACTTGAGGGAAGCTCCTTGCTTGCCTTTCTCCATCCAAACTACCAACATTTCTCAACACATCTTCTGATTTTCTCAGGAAGAACTGTATCTGAAAGGAACTCCAACCACAATGACAAGCCTGGTACCAAGGAATTCTAAGGAAATATTATTCTAGCTTTAGGAACTCGGAGGCAGGAGCTGCCAAAGGAATGAAGGAAGGAGGTTAGAGAAAACAAAGGGCAGTACAGGCTCTTCCTGACACTGCATCCCTTCTGTGAGGGCAGAATTAGAATTAGCACAGGACAAAACCCAAGCACAGTCGTACTGCAGCAGCTTCTGCATCCACAAATAGAAATCCTCTTCAGACTTCTTCCATCTGCCTGTCTGAAGAATGGGATGAGACACATTGCACTCATGTCTTGGAAAGTAGAAAGGATCAAGAACTGCTAGGAAACTATTTATTATTAGCACCTAGGAATAGCCAGGATGAGCAATAGCCAGCATTGAAATAAGACAATCCCAGCACGTCAATTTAATTTCCCTCAATTGCAGAGGAGATGATTCTGGGGACAGAGAAGACGCAGATCCTGTACCTGCTTGATCTCAGGGAGGCTATTTCACAGCTCCACACGTCCTCAGAGCTGATGTGCAGAGCATGATTCACAGGGAAGTGCTCTTACAGAGCGGAGCCAAGCAGGCTGGAGAGCAGCACTCGGGCTGGCAGCAGGGCTCCCTGTGAAATGAGGCGACTTTTCTGCACAGCTCCAACAGCTCAGCACTGCCCTGGCAGCACCCTCTGCCCCAGCACCACTCACAGAGGCAGCCCCAGAGAGCACAGCTCCAGCCCACTCAAAATACGGAGTGAGGCTGGGGTGGCTGCCAAGAGCAGAAAAAAAAATAAAACAAACTAAAACCTGGCAGAGAAGCTACCTGGAGGACACCCATTTTTCTCCATCATGCACGGCTGTGAACACACACATGGAAGGATCCATGAAGCCCTAGCCTCTGATGTAGAAATTCCTCCCATTCCATGCCCCAAGCACGTAGAGCTCACTGCACAGAGCAGTTCCTAGCCAGTGACCAGCACTGGGAACTGCTTTGAGCCTTGTGCAGGTATCAGCTCACACAGAGCCAGCACAGCAGCTTGCCTGTCGGAGTCCAGCACACTCCTCTGACTGTCCTGAGTGATTCCAGACCCGAGCAGGGGGCTGGGAAGCCTTGGCAAGGAGTCAAGGATTCCTGTGCCTTTGGTTTTAGCCCCTGGGAGAAATTACCACCACTGTGTGAAGAATTACAAACCACGAGAATTTAAGTAGGGTGATAATTAGCTATGCACAGGGTGAAAAATAGATTTATGTAGTATTTAGATTGATAAGCAAAAAACACAAAATGGAGTCGCCACATGGCTTTGGGGTTTCTTCCTTCTTCTTCTTCTTCTCCTTCACCATTTTCCCCTGTGTCATGGGCATCTTTGGTTAGCTCAGAGTAGAGCCTGACCTTCTAACACGGGAGACAGGGATTGGGGATCTTTTGTAAATAAAGCACAAGCAATTTTTAGTATAAAGATGTTTGTCACCTTTGGGGCTGGGTCCTTTCCCCGTGAGCTGACCTGCTGAACAGATCTCTGTGGGTCGGAGAAGAAATTGTACAGATAAGGAAAAAATAAACAGCCTTGAGAAAGCAGAGGAGATGGCTCTTGGTCTTTTCCTTCAATGTCGGTGCTGGACAAAAGACTTTTACACTCTGGGGAAGAACAACACCACATAAAAACCCGAGACTTGCCCACACCTCCAGTAATTTTACTGTCCTCTGTGCTCTGCAGGAGCTGCTCATGATGCTGGGAGGATGCAGCTCACGCTGGTTTGGTCTCATCAGAAGCCTGGACAAGTCTGCCCTGTGATTGCCCCACTGCTCCCCTCCACCTGCACCCTGACTGAGATGTGCTGCAGACAGCCTGCAAAGCCAGCTGCACCAAATGTGCCCCCAAAATCAGCAGTTCCTCCATTCAGGACTATGCCAACCAGCAAAAAAAAAAAAAAAAAAACAAACTCATCTCTCCTTGCAGGGCTTCAAATAAAAAAAAAACACAAACCAAACACAAAGCAATGACAACGAGGAAAAAAAAAACAATCAAACAGCAGCAAAAAAACAACCACAAACAAACAAAGGCAACACAAAACAAAGCACAGGAAAACCCTGCCTTATATCTGCCATAGTACACGCACACTGATGAAATAATGCTCTTTCTATTACACCCCATGATGGAAAAAGAGGTGTTTCTGAATCAAAGTGGGAGTGAGGAAGGAGTGAGGACACCAGAGCATCAAACAGAGGATTGTCCCTGTGGCTAAATACAAGTATTTCTATAGATCTGGATCTATACAACAGAGATGAAAAATGCACTTTGATGACAAAGGAATGAAAACTCCACATTTATGCTGTATATCCCAAAATCAGGCGTGGAAGGCTCCTCCCCATCTCTGTTTCTGACCTCGCTGACGGCCATGAGACATGAGCCCTACACTGTGCTTTTGGGATCATTTCCAAATTCCATAACCCCCTTTTTGTCCTCAAGGATGGAGTTTCTGCCAAATAAAATGTTAATCATCTGTGTTCTTTCCCATCAGATGGGGTCATTTTCTGAATTTTCTTCCAGTGTGGGTCTTAAACTTTATGAAACAACATACAGCTGGACAAGTAAACTGTAAAAAGAGAGTAATTACTCATTTAATTCAACACCAGCCCTTACTATTGTGTCTGGTCTCAACAGCTTTGTGCTCTGTGTCTTTACAGCACTGCACCTACTGACTGCCACAACTCTGATTCTCTATTTTTCACACTACCACTGCTGTTGTGCTTTGTAGTTTATTATTAAATCTAACTTTTACTCATACCCTTGCTGATGATTTTTTGAGCGACCTCAAGCACACTCATTCAGGACACCACTTAATAGTATTTTAGCTTCTTTTTGAATTACCAAGCCTTCTAGAAGGCTTTTTTTCTTTACCTCCAAAATCAAGTCTGCAACACCAGACAATAGGTTGGCAGACAGAAAAGTTGAGTTCTGTATTACACATTATATAACTCAAGATTATTACCACCTCACCTTGCATCATTTAGGGAAAAATGAACAAAAACAACTTCAAAGTGCTTAAAGAATATTACCAATAAATTAAGCAGTAAGAGCAGTGTGACTAAGAGAAGCTGAAAAGCTCTGGGCAGGCAGAGTGAAGGAAAAGATGAAAGAATAGCCTTGAAAGAAATATTTTTGAGACTCTGATACAAGAGTGTGGACCATCACTTTGTTGTAAACAGCAACATTTCCACTACCTCTTGAGAACCCCACAGCACCATCAGTAAATCCCACAGCCCCTCAAAGTGAGTGCACAGCTCTTGGTTCCACAAGGACACGTGCTGTCTGATCACACTTGTCCCGACTGACAGGAACACCAAACCTTCTCATTTTCAACAGCAAAAACTCCTGAGCACAGAGCACTTTTCTCTGTCTCCCTTGCAGTGTTTTTGCAAAGGCTTCCCACCTACCAGATCTCTCAGTGAGAGTCGTAACCATTGTGCTTCTGTCAAATCTCTGCCTACTGTCATCAGCACTCACCATCACAGCCCCTCTCCAGCAACCAGGCTGATGGAAGAAGCAGTCAGTAGAAAGCATCTTATTCAAAGACATATCTTCTCCAGCAGCAGAAGAAACAGCCTAAATTCAGCTTGAACAAAGCCAAGGTCAATGCTTAATGATATTTCCCAACTATTTTAATTATCTCCCCCTTCCCTTATGCTGTGTGTGGGGAAAAAAAAAAAAAAATCTCCGAGGCATTTTAATTTCAACATATTTGAAATAGCAACTGTCCCTCAAAACACTGGAAGTTACGTGGGTCACACACATACATATGTAAAACACAGTGCTTTGTCCAAAAAAACAAAAGCGTTTCCTAGGTGAGGCTGTTTAATTAGAAATTAAAAGCAGACAGGCTACAACACAACATACTTCAGGAAAGAATCTTAAATTCAAGTTAATTACTTCTGCATTTGGATGCCATGGAGCCATCCAAAGCCCTCCAAGGGGTGCCAGGGATGGAGCCGGGCTCTGTGCAGTGGGGACAGTGCCAGGCTGAGGAGCAGAGCCCAGGAAATAAAGCACAGCCAGTGCCAGCCCAGCAGGAGGAAGAACTTCTCTGCATGGAGGGGCAGAGCCCTGGAGCAGCTGCCCAGGGAGGGCCTGGAGTGTCCCTGTGTGGAGACATGCCAGCCCCAGCTGGACACCTTCCTGTGCCACTGCTCCTAGCTGGGCAGGGCATGGACCACAGCAGCTCCACACATCCCTGCCAGCCACAGCTGCTCTGTGCTTCTGGCAAGCTGCAAATTCAGGGTTTCAGTGCAATGCTGTCTGACAAACCTGGAGATATCTGGGTGTGTTCTGGAAAGGCCTTCTTCTCTCTGCATGTCTCCACATCCTTGGCAATGTTCTTCACTCTGGTTTACAACCCTCACACTCTGGTTTGTCCAATCATGTCTTGCACTTTCCTACAGGGTTTCAACAGATTCCTCATTTTTTCTTACCTCCCATCCTGTTTCCCTATTGGGTTTTGTGGGGGAAAGTTTGTGGAGATTTTTTGTCCCTGTGTGTAGAAAGGCCAGCCCCAGCTGGACACCTTCCTGTGTCACTGCTCCCACCTGGGCAGGGCATGGACCACATCAGTTCCACACATCCCTTCCAACCCCAGATATCCCGGGATTCATGGATTTTGAGATCCTGGCATTCTTGCATTCTGTGACAGTAAATGCTAAGTGTATACAAAGCATACACATACAAGATTTTTTTCTCATCTTTATTTTGCCATGGTAATAAACTCCTGCGGCTCCCTTTCTTCCTCTTTCTTCCCTAAGATTAACAGAAATGCAGCAGTTTGAGGCATAACAGCAGGCCTGGGTAAAATGGATGTGAAAGCACTGATTAAAAAGTAATTCTATTGAGTGTACACCCTGGAAGAACAAGACATTAATTAATTAGACTACCTACTCAATGGGAGATAAGTAACCAAGATCACAATTATCATTTCATTCCATGTCTGGACAGTGCTGAGTTATAATGCAAATAAGTAACAATATTAATTAGCAATTGTGAATAAAAATTTGATTTTGCTCTCACAAGCATTTCTAGTGTAGTCATGAATAACTTTAGCTGAGATTTTCTAAAGACTTGAGTAATCCTGTCTAATTCAAACCATGTAATTCACTTTTTAAAAAAATTTGTTTGTTGTTTTCACCAACAGAAGAGATAAGGAAGTTTTCCAAGTGGAGGTGTTTTCTAGAAAGGCATTCACACCCAGAAGTTGTGGTCCTTTTTTCCCCTAGAAACCCCCAAACTGTACAAAAAGAAAGGTGATGTCTCTTTCAGGTAAGACAACCACATGTTATAAATTTTTGGTTTCAGATTCATGTTACTTCTTTCCTCCTTCCAAATGGATGATTAAAAAATGTGTTTTCTGTAGTTTTGCCTGCTTCTGAGGTGCAAAAATATACTGAATTATATCTGTTATTTTGTTTTTTCTTTTAAATGAGGGCAAGGGAGGATCATTTCTGCCACGTTCCTCTTTTAACTCCTCCATCCTTGAGGCCTTCTCTGATAAGTGGAAGGGATGCCAAAACCAGGCTTTTTTTCCTAACTTCTTGCACTCAATCACAGCCCTGTTGAGGAATACACACTCCTGGCCTGGGAAATACAGATAACATTTTGTCCAGAGCACACACTGATTAATACAGATGTACCTCTTCATCATTAGTTGCTGTAATCTCCTGATCCATTGCTCCCAGATGTTCTGCAAAGATGCCCTGTAACTTCTGTGCAAACACCACAAAAACTCATGTTCGTTGGCAGTGAATTAGCTGAAAAAAAATCCAACCAACAAGTGGCATGCTCTCTGCCACGTGTCATAGCTCAGATGTGTGTTTAACTCTGAGGGCTTAGTAAAACAGTAAACAGTAAAACAGAGTAAAACAGTCTCCCTCTTTGCAGCATCCCTTGAACAATATCGTCTGTGCAAAGATAGGAATGCCAAAATTATATTACTATGAATTTATAGCCATTTACATTTGATTATAAATTACATATTTCTATTTTTACTTATATTTATATTTATATTTATATTTACATAAATATATTTTTATTCAAATTTAAAAAATATTATATATCATAGAATATATTTAATATATATATTTTACATATTAAAAATAAGCATATATTTTTAAATTATATATAGTTCCTTGCCAACTTTTGTTTTCATTTTGCATTGAAATAAACCTCCCAAAAATATATATTTATATATATATATATAATATATTTTAATTATATATAATATTTTTCATTATCTAAAAAATGCAATATATTACACAAATGTGCAATTTATAATGCAATATTTATATTTACAGTTTCAAATTATAAATTTAAATATAAACCACAAATATAAGCATTCAGACTATAAATTTGTCATAGATGCCCCTGAAGGTCTAGGACTGAGGTGAGCAGAAGTCTGTAACTACATAGGCTGACAATTGAAAATTATCTGTGATTTTGTTAGTAAAAAGAGACACTCAGTCATGTTTGGGGTTTTGTATATTTTTCAGGAGGCATGTTTTGGTTTGGCTTTGTGGTGTTTTTTTGGAGGGGTTCTGCTTGTTTGTTGGTTTGGCTGCGGGATTTTGTTGTTTCTGTTTGTGTGTTTAAGTTTAGTTTGGGTTTTCACCCTACGATATTTGTTAAACCACAATTTGCTTCTGAAATATCCGTTTATCTACTATTGGTTTGTCATTGTTTGTCTCATCTGGAGGCAGAAGCATAATTCATAGTAAAACTTTACCAGATGTCATCCACAGTATAAAACCTTTTTTTTCACTTCTGAGGCTCTTGGCACAGCACATCAAAAACCAGACAATATTAATGAGTGAGAAAATATATTTTAATACATTTATGTGCATAAAAGAAACAAAAAATGGTTTCTTTGCTGTGTTTCTGAATAGTAGCTGATATTTGTGGAGTGTGTCCAGAGGAGGGAACAGAGCTGGGGAAGGGGCTGGAGCCCCAGGAGGGGCTGAGGGAGCTGGGAAGGGGCTCAGTCTGGAGCAAAGGAGGCTCAGGGGACCCCTTGTGGCTCTACACTATATTTAGGAGCCAATAAACTTTTAATCTGATGGATAGGTCCGTGTTTTTCTACAAGAATCAATGTGAGAAGTACCAATGAGAAATGCCAAAGTTTGGGAAATAGAGAAATATTGCAGTGTGCCAGGAAAAAAAACAAAAACAAAAAAAAAAAAAAAAAAAAAAAAAACAAAACCAAAAAAAAAAACCCCAAAACTTTACTTTTTTGGTTCCTTTTTTGTTCTTTCTAATATCACAGGTATTGTACTAACTAATTAAGCCTCCTCCCCCTAAGCTTAATTGTTTCTTAATAACTTTTCATTTTCTGTGTCAAAAAGTGAGAGTTCTATAAAGCTCACAGTTTTGGTTTTTGAAGTCATCTTAAATATGTTTACAGCTGATTATGAAAAAACAAGGAGAGAAGCAAGAAGGAAGAAAAAATCAAAAGAGTTTCAGGACTAGTGTCCACATTCAAAGTGATTAAAATGAAGGAAATATTTTAAAATATTTCATCAGTTAAATGCTGTCAAATAATTACTCTTATTTTGGTTTTGGGGATCACAATTTTAGGAGAAAAAGCAGAGGGAGGACTTTCTAGTCAAACATTTCCTCTATGTTTTTTTTCCATACATTCACAATATATTCAGTTTATGACTCAAAAATTTTAAAGAGCTGTAGTTTCAGAGCATTAAATTATGTTATGCCTAGCGTTTCAGCAACACTACCAACTATAGAAACATCAGAGATGTTTGATGATCTGAAAGGTTATTTCAACAGATGAAGCCAGCAAAACAAGTGTTTCGGCTCTTTGTTTCCAAAATGACAGCTTAAAGATTACCCAACATACTTTAAAGGTGTGAAAACGTTGTGTGATTACAAAGTTTTGAAAACAAAGACACAGATTTGGTAAATGTAAGAAAGATAGATATTCCGATTTACATATACATTATTAAATTTCTTTTCTTTTTTTTTTTTTTCCCTCATATTTTCAGATTGTTCATTCATTTTTCTGGGGCAATCACTTTTGTTTAGGCTGCCTTTTTCTGGCTCCCAGTTTAGATTCAATTTGAATCTGCAGTGCTAAACCTGATCTTATCGTCACGCATCAAAATCTGGGTCATTACAGAGATTTCAGGAGCCTGCCCTTCTACTTAAGGCAAACTGGGAGTCCTAATGTTGAGAAGTTAAATCAAGCTCAGATGAGACTGTAATTGAGTAGCCTGAAATTGTTAAACTTCATATTAAATAAAATCATTTCTTCTTACCCATGCTCCAGCACAGCTTGGGAATTTTGGTAATATCTTAAAATCACTTTACAAAGCCTTCAGTTTACTTCTAGGAATCAGCCCTGCATTTTGTTGTATCATAGACATCTATAAATAGATACATCCTGGCTGGAGTGGGTTTTAGCCCTAATGGTTACCCTCTCATTGTGGTGAGACGAATTTATCTCTATTAGACCTAAATCTCTATTTCTTCCTAAGACACAAAACCCAAGGTGGGGACATCCCCAAGGTTTGTATCAATTCAGTCCCAGTTCTTCCCCAATCCAAATGAATTCACTGACAGCCCAAAAACATAATGGAGTGACAAAGAGTATTATTAATTCTGGGGTTTTTTTGGGTTTTGGGATTTTTTTGACACATTAGATGTGTCAGAGTGTTTGCCACATCCTTTGGAAGAGCTGCAGAGGTTGAGCAGAAATCAAGAATCAGACTTCCCAGTAACCTTCAGGTGCCCCACCAGGCCTTCCTTCTCAACTCTGTGTTTTACTCTGTATACACCTCTCAATTCCATCAGTGAGACTGCTGGCTATCCTTCTTCATCCTCTCATTGACAGGTGCCTGGGTGTATTGAATCTTAACTCAATCACCTACTCAGCTGGGAAAGAATATTATCTGCAAGATTTGCTGCTGCCTCTCTCTCAAATTCAGCCTCCTGCTCCTGGCTGCACTGACAGAACATGCTACCCACCTGGCATTTTTCATGGTTTAACTCCAGGTTGCTGCCAGCCTGTACATCAAGCGACAGGCATAATAAAAACCTGAAACTTAGTCAAAGTTTCTTATAAATACCTGTGCAAGGGGAGCTCACCTCCTGAGAGAAAAGGCCATTTGTATGGTAGGATTCACAGCAGACAAAATGGGAGCTGGATCATGAGTTTATGTTCTTTATTTGTGCTCCAAGGTTTGATAGATATTCCTGCTTTAAAATAAGGTATTACAAAGAAATGAAATGGAAACACAGGAATACATATTCCTAAGCAGCACCAGAAGATGCCACTTCAAATGGATGAGAATGTATCATGTCTCTTTCTAAAATTAGTTTTTTTCCATGTCTGTTTTCTCCCAACTGTGGCATTGTGTATTTACTAAAGCAGACATGATGTACATAGTTTTAAACCAGAATTTATTTCCTCAGATTAAACTCAAAATGTTGTTACCTTTTTGCCTCTCTGCATCTGGAAATGATATAAGGCCATTCATAGTCTCCAGTAATGAGAAAAAATGGCTCATTTTTGTAGCTTGCTTAATCCCACAGTATGGGAATATACACTGTGTGGCAGATAACAGGTAAAAGCATTTGGCAACATCTCAGTTCTTTGAGGGAAGGAGAGCTGAATTATCAGACATCCAGGGACACAATAGGATGCTCACACAGGCACTGCAGGAACGTTGTGAATGTGTGCTTTCAATGTGTTGTGGTAACCACACTTCCTTTCCTATAGTCAGCATCAAAAGTGTGCAAAATCACCTGCTGCAACCCCAAAATTCTGAGTGAATTAGCTTTCTCTGGAGGACACGTAACCAGAAAAGAAAAAACAAAAATCAGGTTTAGCAAACAGTGGCAATTTAAACATTCAGTACATTAACGCTGCAACCTGTAAGGGGTGTAATGCCAGGAGATACCACCAAAATCTGAATGCCACAGTGCTGTGCAGGAAGGGGATGAATAAAGTGGAGAACTGATTATTCATGCATGAAACGGTTATGGTGGCTCAGCCTTCTGACACGCTCTATTTTCAGGGCCAGTTTCTAATCCCAGAAGAACTACAGAACTGCAAGCTGAAGAGGACCTGCTGCCTAGCTGGTGTGTATAATGAGATTTTAATTTTAATTTTTTTCTTTGTTTGTTTTGTTGGTTTTTTGGTTGTATTTGGTTTGGGGTTTTTTTTGTTTTGGTTTGGTTTTGTTGATTTTTTTTTTTTTTTTTTTTTTTTTTTTTTTTTTTTTTTTTTTTTTTAATAGTTACAAGAATAGCAGATAGGTCTAAAATTAAGAAATTGTCCCTTGGAGTCTTTGGAAGATACACTTTTTATCAGTGCAACATAGGCAGGGTTCTGCTGATTCCCGATTTCCTACTTTAAAAATTGCTGTTAGCAGCTATCTTAACCAAACAAAATGCACTCTGTCTAATTTTCCCTGCTATCCCCTCAATCTATTTAACATCTCAGCAGGATTAATATCTTCTGTATCTGTACAGAAACTGGAACCAGTATTGCAATTGACTGGAAAGTGGCTTCTGTGAAGATAAACACTTACTCCAAGAAGGAATTAAATTATGAAAGTTTGGTGACATCCATTTAATTTTCTCTATCAGATGTCTCTGGGAAATTAACTCTTTTGCCTCCTTTTATGGCTGTGGCTGAATTTGTATGGCATCTTTTACAATTAATTCAAATTCTTTTTGCATATTTAATGTGCAGGTGATGATGTGCAGAGGTGTAGCCCAAATGTGTAACCTGAGAACTGGAAATTAAGGGTGAGAAAGCACATTCTGCTGATGCACAAAACAGAGAGGACACAAGAAAAATAAAACCTTTTCAGATTTTTGAAATGCCAGCATTTAGGATGCGCAATGAACTTTCTGGATGACCCTGCATAAATAAATGTTTTTATCTCTTCCATAGATATGGGATATCCATGCACCAATAATTTATATGAGTGTGTAAAGTATATAGAGTATATAAAAATATGTAAAGCATATACAGTCAGAAGGATAAAAACTCCCATATTGGCTATCTGCTAAAGTCATTTTGAGAAAAAATACAGAAAACCAAACCCCCAGTTACAGTCATTTTCATCCTCTTTGGTTTCTATTATCATCCTTTTTGGTTTTATTGCTGCTTTCAACTGGAGCTCTGTCCAATTAATACCATTTCATCAGTCTGATTTAGACCTGGAACTCATTCCTAAGCCTAGTTTCAGTTGCCTGACTCAGTCATTTATTTAGAGGTGATGAGAAGAGAAGGCTGTTGCTGCTGCTCTGGTGTCCAGGAGTAACAGCTGGCATTTCCTTCTCTTGAAAGGATTGCCAAGGACAGAACTGCACGGAGCAAAAGACTCAGAAATCTGCCCGAGCAGCTGTCATTGCGATGAGCAGAGCGCAGATACCCAAAACTTTTTGGTTTGCCAAAATCCTCACTGGTTTTGGCACCTCTTTGCTGTAAAAATGGATGGTGGCAGTGACAGCAGTGTCAGCCACCTCTGCAGCCAAAAAGGAAAAGGCAATTTCTTTTATTTTATCTATCCTGAGGGGCTGCCAAGAGGTGGCAGAGGCAAGGCAGGCACCACTAAGCCTCAGGGGTTGGGTTGTTCTTTAATTTAATTTAGTTCCACTGTCAAAACAATATGGAGCAACCAGATTTTCACAGTGGGGTGGCAAGAAAGAGGCATGTTAAGGAGCAGGTTCCCAGCTCCAGGAAGAGACACTCAGGAGAGAGATTTAGGAACAGAGAAGGGGGAAAAAATATAAAATCTGAGGTCTGCACAGCTGTTTCTGTATAAAATAAGTTACTATTTGGAAATGTTCCACTCTAGAAACAAGGACTGGGATTTTTTGTTGAGCTGGTGTTCTTCCCCGCTTCTTTCTAAATTTATGTTGGTGCAGCTTTCATAAAGAGAAGTTTCTTGCAAAATCATGACACCTAAGTTTTTTGCTGTTATCCTTAATGGGGGTTATATTTCTTAAGTGAATTTCAGACAGCTCACTCTATTTGCAGACTTCATTCAGAGTGGGAAGGAATTGTCTCTGCCTTGTTCTCTGCTGAAATGGAAGGGAAAATCTAATCTGTTTAGTTTTTTGTTTGTTTGGTTGATTGTTTTGGGGTTTTTTTCATAACAGAACAATCATTTCAATGCCTTGACTGCAATGCATGGCCCAGATGGACTTCCCTGCTATAGGACACGGGCTAAAGGTCAATGATCTTTTATTTTTGAAGTGCAGGTCGTTAGTCAGCAGCTAATATGGAAAGCCCATTGATAAGTGGTGGGAAAGCTCTGCAGCTTTTCCATTTTGCCTGTAAAAGGTTTGTTCCAGGCATGCACATGGAAAATAAACTTCTAGGATATATTATTTTGAAAATAAAATTTTTTGGACAAAGAGTAGTTTGTCATTATTAGACCCCTAAGTACAATGGGACACAGAAACAAATTAAAATAAGAATCCAGAAGGGAAAAGACAAAACCTGACGGTCTTGCTTTGTTTTTTGTTTGCATACAACTAATTAAAAATAAGTATATAAAGATGCACTAATTTTAGCAAATAGTTATATAAAATTGTATTATTTACTCTGTATTGTTCTGGAGAGAGGAGGGGACAAAACTACCACAATCCTCATGAAAAAGAGAAATGTTCCCTGAAGGAATGCCAAGAAGATGCAAAAAAAGGTGATCATGGTGTTGTGAGAGGAGCTATCCACTGTTCCTGGGCTGGCATCTTTCTGTGGGCAATGCACACCAAGAGTAACAGGAAATTAGCAAAATGTAATGATGTGTAAGGAACAGGGTGGGGAAAACAGCAGAAAACAGAATGACACATTATAAATCAGTGACTTTCCAGCATCTGGGATAACATTTTGTGTATTCCAGGTCTGAAAATAACACAGCAAAACAGTGTAAGCCTTCCAGGGGAAGGTGACTAGACTGACTTAATGCACAAAATTCTCTTCTGAAGAGAGATTAAGAACAGATGGCTGGTTTACTATAAAGAGAACATAAGAAGAGACAAAATAAATGTATATTCCAGTAATTTTCATAAGAACTACAGGACAGAAGAGTCACCCTAGTTGTCACCACTTGTTTTCAGTTTTCCATTTCAGGGAGACAGCATCACTGAAAACTGAGACAACACACAGGTCATATTCCTTTTATTTCAAGAGAAAACTTGTCTTAAAGACCATTAATTTTAGATGTTTTATCAGTAAGGTAATTTTTCATACAGAAGTCTAAAGGTAGTCGTTGGACATATGAGACAAAGTCTTGGAGGAGCAAAAATGGCTCAAACTACCTTAAAATAATGAACACAATGGCAAAGCCATGCAGGTACAAACACAGGAATAAAAAATTAATAACAAAGAAGTCATGTGATCTCTGTTTTTAATTTTGCTATTAATTTTGCTGTTATTACGTGCAACTGAACTACTACAGTATTTTTAACTCTGTTCTGATTTTTTTTATTAAGTTCTACAGGTGCAAATATATAGGCTATTTCATGCAAGCTATCTGTGCTAGAGTTTCTTAAAAATCTTTCCAATGAGTCTGTTTTGAGGCATTCAGAATTTGTAAAATATTTTAAGGAACTCAAACAGAACTGGTGTGCAGAACTGAGATGTGTTATAATCCTTTTAGGATTTTTTGTAAACAAAGAAAATGTGGGAAAATGTATACAGTTCCATCTGATTTCTAAAGTTTTATCAGGTGTAGCTTGCTTTTTAAAAGAAACTTGCCTGAAGTATTCAATATTCACAGACTTTCAGTAAAATGAGTGATGAATAAACCAAGAGAGATCCTCCATAATGAACATATGATCCATTAGTGTAATGAAAATCAAGCTTTTCTCACATCCAGATTCTAATTCTTATTCTCCACTTTCCCTTATCTGAGACATTTTCAGTTTACAATTCATTAAAAATGTCACAACAAATTGCTGTGCTGAGATACAAGAACAATCATTAAAAACAAATTTACCCTCAGAAGAGAAAGTTCCCTATAACTAATTTTGAGGACACAAGTTGTTTTAATGTACCCTTTGAAGATTATGAATAGCTTTATTTTTTGTATGTTTGAGTATACAACTATTTTGGTTTTTTTTCTTCTTCTTCATGTTTCTAATGATGTTACCAGATTTCAATTAAAATTTAATTTTCAAGTCCTTGGTATAATGAATCTTGCATAAAATATGTTTATATAAACCAGACTACTATGAAGAAATAAAGTGTTTGTTGTTAGTTGCTCATCATTTCTAAGCCATTGACCTACTTGACACTCCTTCACCTTCTCAAAACCTGCCCACTGCACAATACACTATTCTTCCCTGCTGTTCTCAACATATTTTAACTTTTAAAATCTTATTAGGGTTCCTTTGGACAAATTTACCCCTCTTTTTTCAACTCTAGAGCAGAAAAATACGGTTGACTGCAATACCTGATGACTGTTGCTCTACTCCCAAGCCAATCTCCAAATTTATTTGACCCACTAAAACATACAAATTCACAAAAAAATAGTTTCATTTTATGCAATTTCTTTGGCCTTAGAATCAATTCCATTCTCTCCCTCTTCATAGCTCTTGTTCTTCAGTTCTGAAATAAAGCAAATCGTACTCCAGGCAACCCAAATTTTATATTTATATTAAAACTGAGTGCCATATGCCAAGAATGAAAGAGTCCTAAAGACAGGGAATTAGTAAACACAGGGGAAACACACCAAGAGATACAAGACAGAAGACTAAAAAGTTCAAAGGGGAACAAAGAATTTAATATGGGAATGTTGACTCTGAATATAAGGCAAATGAAAAATTATTGTTCTGTAGATTTCATGACAGAAGCTTAAAAATGTCTCATCAATGGTCAAAAGAAATTAAGAATTCCTTAAGAACAATAAGCTATAAAACTAAAGAAAATGAAAAAAAAATAAAGTTGGTGGGTTTTTTTGCCCTTTTGTTAACTGTGAGCAAAAAATGCTTAAAAGTGTGAGTTCTGGGTTTACTTTTCATTTTGCTTTTATTCTTTTAAATTGCTTTTACTCTTTTACACTGCTTTTCCCACACAGCTGAGGGAGAATATCTCTGACTGTGTATCAGGAAAAAGCAGGAGGAAGTCCTTGTAAAACCTACTACTTTAATTATTCAACATGTAGACATATTTATTGCAATCATTACCTCCTGCGTTTATAGCCCATGGAGTATCTCAGGACCTGATGCTCTTTCTGGAATCAAAAAACAGAAATACCCTGTCTGGGTTTATGTCATCTTGAACTAGATTATGCGATTTCCTTCAAATATTGCAACAGATGAAGAATTCACTACCCTTAAATATGCTGAATTGAAGGAATTATCATAAAGGCATTAATTTTTTTTCTTTTGGAAATAAAAAAAAAAAAAAAAAAAAAAAAACTGTAGGGAAATTCATGTTTTAGTGAGCTACTTGATATTCAGTCTCCTAGGGTAGATAATTTAACCAGAATATGATACTTATGATACTTCATTGACAAAAACCTAGGATATTATCATGCTAGCATTCTTCCTTCCTCCCATAAGATGATTACAGGTCACAGTTTTATTTGCACTAGCAGTGGTTCGAATTCCAATTTTTTTTATATCTCTCTGAAAAAGGGTATCATAGAATAGATTACATACACAGAAATTTGAACTCCATTTCTCTTTTGTGTCCCATACTAAATTGTTTGGCTGCTCATTGGATGAGTGATTTACTTTTATTGCACACACACTATGGATTTGTACCTTGCTGGCAAAAAGATGGTGCTTTGTGCAATCTGGGATGAAGAGCTGTGACATTACTGTCATATAATTTGCTAAGCAGAGTAAGCAGGGGAGTAAATTCATTAAGTCCTGAGTAGCTGCTTCTCAGTGTTTGGAGGGATAAAACACACTTTCTCCCGCACTGTGGGATCACTCTCAACCAAAATAATCTCATCAGTATGCAGATTATATGTAGATTATCCACACTGTCTCTTAAAGATCCTTGATTGCTTCTTGCTATTGCTGATAAAAATGATTTTTTCAGAAACTGAACAACTGAAGAGGAAAGAAGTGGGTTTTTAACTCCTCCTTTTTATTTTCTAATTTATTTTTTTCCCTTAGCATATTCTCTGAATCCTTAGCACATTTTCTGCACCTGCAGAATCTCTGCAAACTTTATTACTTTTGAGCAAGTTTTATACACTTTTCTTTAACTATTTGTTTGTTTGTTTGTTTTTTTTTTAATATAACAGACCTAGAAAATATAAACAGACCATAGAAAAATCTATGCATTTTAGAATGTTTCTTCTGTATTGGGAGTCTAACTATAGATTTATAAGATGTACCCACATTATCCTTGCACAAAAAAGAGGGTGAGATTAATTAGTGGTTCAAATTACAGAACTTCTCTGCAACCTGGTGTTTTCACTTCTTTATCCCCAAAATATTTTTGGGAATACTTTGAAAGGAAGACTTAAATGCACTTATGAAAACTTTCCATTCCAGGGAGAGTCTGAAGGAAGTAGCAGAGCTGCTCTGGAATGTGTCTTTATTAAAAATTATATATATATATATATATATATTTTATTATTATTGTTATTGTTGTCAAAAATGTGCTAACTCTGAAGAGCCTCTTATTTTCAGAAGTATCGTGGTTTGAATGCCAGGAAGGCAGGAGCCTCCCTTGGAATGGAGAATTTAAACCCTCTCCTTCCCAGTTATAATTTTGAAATTAAGGGGCTCTCAGGCAAAGATATGGGGACAGGAATAACAGTTCTTTATTAGCGGAATTAAAATAAAAATACAGTAATATAAAAAACAAACCCCCTGACTGAGTCAGGCTCACAGCTGTCCCCTGTGTGTCAGGGGTTGGTGGCAGTGCCATCCCATGGTGGCTGCAGCCCTCCTGCAGTGGCAGATGTGGCTCTGCTGGAGCAGGGATCCTGGAGAAAGGGGGAGATTTCCTCTGAAGGTGCAGTGGGGAGAGCTGGGGCTGGTGTTCCTCTGGGAATGCAGTGGGAAAGGATCCTTGGTGTTCCCAAACCCAGATTGGATCCAGGGAGGAATGTTTGGTGTTCCCAATCCCAGATTGGATCCAGGTAGGAATGTTTGGTGTTCCCAAATCCCAGACTGGATCCAGGGAGGAATGTTTGGTGTTCCCAATCCCAGATTGGATCCAGGGAGGAATGTTTGTCTCCTGCCCTGGCTGCAGCATCTCCCAATGTACTGAGGTGAGTTTCTCAGTGACACTCCCTGTCCCATCAGCAGCAGATCTGTGCCTGGAGGGAGGATGGGTGTGGCAGAGATAAAGCAAACTGCCCCAGCTGGTTTTTAACAGGTGTGCCATGAACAGAGGGTTTCCCCAGCCCAGTTCCAACAGCTGGGGACAGAACACATATTTTTGGTTACATTTTGCACTGCAGCCCATGTCAAGAGTGACGAAAGAAACTTGTCACCAAGAGCCAGTGCTTTCCCACTTGTGATGGTCTGTGAGGTCCTTCATATGGAACCCACTATAAGTTTTGAGACAGGAAAGGAATAGCTTTTGTTGGGAGCTACTTATCTAAATATAAGGAGCAGAAAAAAAAAAAAGTAGATGACATCTTAACAAATAGTTGACAGATTAGACTGTGAATTCAGTGCCATTTAAACTCCTGAGTGAGAGACACAAAGGCCACACTGCCTCAGCAGCTGAAAAACCCTCAAGGTTTTCATCTTCTGCCCCCAACTTGTTCCTGACTATTTGCCATGTCATGGGGAAAGAATTTATTTCCTTATTTTCATGGTCAAGTGTCCACC